>JAJQQW010000014.1:3303135-3588135 GCA_025583905.1 Ia io
AGCTGGAGTTGGCAGGACGATGTCACCGTGGCTACACCTCCCACACACACCTGGAGGGTCAGCGGGAGAACCACTGAGTCCAGGTAGGACCCTGGAGCCGACGGACGGGTTCACTCATTCATCGACTCGTGGGCTCCTCCCTCCCTGGCTCTCTGAGTCGCAGCCTGTCACTCGGGACACGTGTTGTTCATCAAGACGATTTCTGTGATCCCATTTTACCCTAACGTTATGGGAGTCCCTGCTCCAGTTTCAGTTTTTAAAAGAATCCCGTTTGTAGTTACCAAAGGAAGAACAGGAGTGCCTTTGGCTGGCAGGAAGGGAAAGGGCCCTTTCTCCCGGGGACCTGAAGGCTCCTGTGGGCGGAAAGCGGAAGCCCGCCTCAGCCAGGAGCCTTCAGCTCGGCTCCCTGCACCTGCGGCCGTGGCCACTCCTGTTCGTGGAGGCGCCTCAGAGACCCCCCTTCAAACTGCATCCGAGCTGAAACATTCTTCATCAATGACAGTGGCAGGGTGACCACCAACCACCAGCCTCAACAACACAAAAGTCACTTTTTTTTTAATTGAAAAGTAATTCTTAAAAAGCGTAATTTTAAAAGTTCAAAACAGCTCTGTTAGATGGCATTATCAGAAACCTTTGCTTTTTAAGTTAGAGTCGCTAATGAATGATTTCCTGATGCTCTTTTGTATGGTTCTGTGGATATCTTCTTAAAACTTTCACATTTGCAAAATGGCTCTGTACGGTTTTCTCCTCGGGCCCCTCATCACCCACACACACCTGCCTCCTCCTCCGCTGACTCACGGCCCAGCCCCTCCCCCGCGCACACTCCGTGACCTGGCGCCCACTCTCCGCTCCGCTCTGTCCTCCCACAAAGCCACTCACTCATCTTCCCTCCTTCACAGGCCAGACATTCACACTCCCACTGCTTGGCAGCTGGAGAACAATAGTGGCTTCGGGAGGGAGGAGGTAATTGTTCCAATGACCATTGTGGTGTGTGTGTGTTTTCATTAACAAGCTCTATCCACAAACGAGCAGCTGATAAGCAGATCTCTTATTATTAGATTATGTTTTCAAAACTCCCCCATACACAGTAAGTGGATTTTCTATTTTCGAAAACTGTGCCAACGTGTATGTGCACTTTTCTGAGTGTGGTAACTTGTTTCAGGGAAAACAGATGCCCTTATCTTTTGTCCAAATGGAAATGTTTTACTCACACGTCGAAGTGAGTGGGGCACCGAGACCACGGCGCACTGGGTCGGTTATGGGAGTGACAGCGTCTGGAACCAGCAGGCTGCCTGCCGAGAGCCCACTCAGGAGTAAGGGCAGCTCAGCAACGCCCTGCCGGGCTCCCCGCTGTGGGCAGGCCCGGCGAGGTGGGGAGGCCGGGTGAGGTGGGGAGGCCGGGTGAGGTGGGGAGGCCGGGGGTGAGGTGGGGAGGCCCGGGTGAGGTGGGGAGGCCCGGGTGAGTTGGGGAGGCCGGGTGAGGTGGGGAAGCCCGGGTGAGGTGGGGAGGCCCGGGTGAGTTGGGGAGGCCGGGTGAGGTGGGGAAGCCCGGGTGAGGTGGGGAGGCCCGGGTGAGTTGGGGAGGCCGGGTGAGGTGGGGAGGCCCGGGTGAGTTGGGGAGGCCGGGTGAGGTGGGGAGGCCGGGTGAGGTGGGGAGGCCCGGGTGAGTTGGGGAGGCCGGGTGAGGTGGGGGAGGCCGGGTGAGGTGGGGAGGCCCAGGTGAGTTGGGGAGGCCGGGTGAGGTGGGGGGCCGGGTGAGGTGGGGAGGCCCGGGTGAGTTGGGGAGGCCGGGTGAGGTGGGGAAGCCCGGGTGAGGTGGGGAGGCCCGGGTGAGTTGGGGAGGCCGGGTGAGGTGGGGAGGCCGGGTGAGTTGGGGAGGCCGGGTGAGTTGGGGAGGCCCGGGTGAGTTGGGGAGGCCGGGTGAGGTGGGGAGGCCGGGTGAGGTGGGGAGGCCAGCCTCTGCTGCTGGTGTGTGTGTTTTAAGGTCTTCCCCCAGCACCCTCACCTGGATGCTGCTATGTCAACACTGCAGCACTAGAGAGCAATTCCGGAACCTTCTCAGTACTTAACGTGTGAAGCATTGGAAAGACTGCTGGAGTTTCTTCCCATTCGTGGCGACCGCCTTAACCTTTTCCAGGAGCTGGGACTATGTGGCCAGCCTGGGGAGTGTGCTCAGCGTGTTAACCCCTCTCTCACAGGAGGCACGGGCAGCAGGGCGGGCTGTGAGGAATGCTCAGCTGCGTGTGTCTGTCTGCGCTGCTGTGTGGCTGCCTCGGTGTCAGAGCTGATGTGAGCGCCTCGGGGAGGCTGGGGCCCCTTCTCCCCCAGGACCTCTCTGAGGGGGCGCGCCGGCCTCCCGCGGAGGGCGCTGAGTCCACGACTGGAACACTGCCTCCCATCCCGGTCATTCCTGTGGTCAGCACTGAACCTGAGGCCCATCGTGTTCTGTTTTTTATCCACCAGCATCTTACTCGTTATTTTGGAGAGAACTGCTCTTTTCGTCAAATTTCCGCCATGCTGGCTCTGCTCGCCTATGCACGTGTCCCTTCCTCTCGTCCATCACGTTTCCTCTTAGAGCTCTTCCTGGCCCATGCCGCAGGGACAGTGGGGATATGACTGCGTGACATTTCTAGTTGCTGGCCTCTCGGTAAAGATGGTGGAATGAACATAGGTCTATAGCTCCTCTCAGTAGAGACTGAGAGAGGGGCTCTGATGGCTGAGAGGTAGCAACAAACATTTGATGGAAAAAGAATGGAACAATGGGGGATGCTGGAAATAAGACAAAGGCTCAGGACTGGGAGCCACCGGATTTGGAAGAGCCTGGGGGTGGGGGGTGCTACTCTTGTGCCCCCAGGCGCAGAAAGTCCGCAGCCGGGCTGCACCGCCTGCCCCAGAGGACGGGCAATGGGACGATGATTTCCTGGAGACACTCAGGGGGAAAGGCCGGAGCATCCGAGAAATTGGGCCCCAGAGAAGCCATGGACAAGGCCTGGGGATGCGAACAGCTCGATGCGTTGGAAGTCTACAAGGTAATGGTTGGACTGCCTGTGCTCTCTCCCCTGCCCCACAATCCACTGTTAGTTAACCAGCCAGCTAACCTTGAGGCCAGTGTCTTTCAAACCGTGGGCCATGAAGTCAGTTACGATTAGTGGACTATGGAATCAGTTTAATGAGTCAGAACCAACACTGTCATGGGCTGGGTTCCCCAGGAAGCAGACTCTGAGACAGAGTTGAGCTCAGAATGTTTACGGGGCATGCCCTTGGGACCAGCACCTGCAGAAGGAAGAAGTGGGACTGTGATTAAGGCCCAAGGACCTTTTCGGCCAATTCCACAAGGAAGACTGAAGCTGGATGGCTCTTCAGAATTGTCCCCAGTTAGGCCAACATGGCCAGGCTTTTATCCCCTTGTGAACGAAAGAAGCCACCTGCTAACCTGACAAGCTCAGGGGAGGCCTGTGTGGCAGTCTTGAAAACTCAGAGACCTAAAATAACCACAAAAGATGGTCTGAAAATTAAATATTTAACTACAAACAGGTTATAGTGGGCAGTCATTCCTAAGCTGATATCTTCCCTGACAAAGATCAACTTAGATCTTCTTTACTGAGCCCATTTGCCTTTTTGCCTCTAAGATAACATATCTGTGAGATGTCTGGGTAACTTGTAACTTCCTTTTTACCCCGGACCCCTCAGGGCACAACAAATGGCACCGGGACATTCCCTCATTGTTATTGTTATCAAGTTAATTGTCAACTGTTAATTACGTTAAAGTATCCTGTATCCATCTCTGTAAGAGAAGCACCTGTCCATCATTTCGCTTTTCATCCTATCCCAGAGGTTTCCCGCTTTGCTTTGTCCCGCCTCCCTAATCTATCACCAGTGGATTTCTTGTAACTCACCTACGTCCCTTTCCTTTGATTTCAATGTATAAAATAGATGTAACCCTGCATTCTCCGGAGCATTTTCTCAGTTTATTGAGGTTCTGCTTCCCGGCATATGTCGACAGTTTGGCTCAAATAAACTCACTAAAATTCTTTACAGGTTTCAATGGTTTTTTTTCGTTAACATTACTTGGCGTAGTCGTGGCAGGATTCCAAAGAAAACTCACCCGGGATCATCCCTTGGACTTGGACTTGGAGCTAGGATCCAGCAAAGGGCCCGTTGAGCCCACCGGTTCTCTGCCCATTGGGTGAACGTGGGTGAGTTGTCTCTTGGATCCAGGACCTTCCCTTGCTTTGGTAGAGGGTCTGACTTTATTTGAGCTGTGTTTTAAAATCCTCGAGGTGGAACCAGGGTTGACAGAACCCCTGGTTAAGGGTTGGCAGAACCCAGGCTAAGGCGGGACTGGAGGGTAAAAAATGGGTGGCTGGTTTTGATTTTGGCTTTTAATTGGAATTGCTGAGAGTCTGAGCAAAAATAACCTTCGCCGTATAAATGAGCTGAACTCATTCAGCTCCGAAGATAAAGGGGCAACACTTTTTTATTTTTAAAGAATAGTCCGATTCTGAGGTGTTCTTAGGTGACTAAGAATTTTGTGGAAGTGTCAGAAATGCAGGAGCCCCATCTGGAAGTTCCGACACAACTGCTAAATGGCTTTTCTAGGGGGCCACCATAAAGGCTTGGTCTGCCCGGGCCCCAAAACTTTTTTGTGGTTTTAGACAGCCGGGAGAGAAACTGAGGCCACATTTGACCTACTACATAACATATCTAAAGTTTGCTCAGACTACAGATATCCAAAAAATAAAAAAATTTAACATGGGAAATTGTGCCTCCAAGGCTAGAAGCTCCCAAGACCCCAGCCCTCATTTAATACTCCTGATAAGAAGCCTTTACTTGCAAGTACTTTATAGAAATGAGAAAATTTAACTAGAAAATATTAACTGAGGAATGGCCAGAAAAAAAGAAAAAAAAATGCAGTTTTTTGGGGGGTACCTATGTTAATATTTTGCATGCAGGAATTAAAAAAAAAATGCCGGCTCTGAAATTAAAGTGAATGAGTATATGGGAAGCGTATCTTGATTTGGAAACTAGAAGCTTCTAAGGAAAAAATTTTTCTTCCTATAGATGGAAATTAATAAAAAAGATTTTCAGAGACTGTCTCAGAACTATTCTGAAGTTAACAAATGTCTACAGCCATTTTTGAATAGTCCTTTGGGAATATACTGAAATTCTAGAGAGGGGCAGTTCCCGAACCGGGGACAAAAGACACTGCTTTGGTAATTTTTAATGCTAGACATTCTCTGGTGTAAATTCTTAGTGTGTTTTCTGTGCGCCTGTATAAGAGGGTTGATGTTTTTGTGTCTCTTTGTTGTTTAATTTGTTGAAAGAAGAGGCAAGTCCCGCTTCGGGGAAGCCTAGTTGTGTGTGGTAGGACGGAAGGCGTGAGAGAGATTGCAAGAACGTCCCAGCAGCTGCCAAGAATTCTTCATCTTGGGGGGCTCTTCTTGCTCTCCCTCTCAGGGTTCAGCCTCCAGAAACAGCTAGTGAGATTTCTGTCTGTTTGTCTGAAATATAATTGTGGCTGTCTATCTTTTAGGGATTTCGGTTTGCTCTTTCCTTATTTATTGTGAGAATAAACAAATCATCTTTTCTGTCAAAGAATAGTTTAGACAGCCTCCATTTTGGACTGTGACTTGGCAGCCGCCATGTTGGCCGCATGGTTTGCTGCTCCCCTTGAAAGAGCAAGGGCCAACCCCTCCCTTTGAATTAGCCAATCGGGAAAGACCGTGGGCCTGAGCTCCAATCAAGAGCAAGGACAGGTCACGTGCGTTGTTAAGGCACTCTGCTTCAGAAAGAAACTTGCAAAGATTCTCAGAGCCAAGTTCAAACAGGAAACTTTAGGAGGGTAGCATGTGTCCAGTCAGGGACACGGGCAAGCCAAGCGTCATGATTCCCTGTGGGGGTGTCTGCCAGTGATACTCTGGGTATTTGCGTTTCACATATTGGGAGTTTATGTATTATTTTCAATGCTCAATACACTGCTTGCAATAAGCCATGTGCCTCATTTTAAACTCTTACATATTATTCTTTATATGTTGAAATTATAATTGAATCTAAAGGTATACAAATTTTATATTATTCTCTATGTCATTTTACAGGGATTATTACTTACCAAGAAGTTGTTGTCTTGGAATGTTATATTTTATAGAAAAGCAAAGTTTTTATCAAATCTATAACCATGCCACTTTTAAATTTTTGTCATTTGTGGACAGCTTTATTCTGATGCATTTGTAGGTATATATGTCTAGAAAAATCCATGAAAAGGACTCAGATTTACTCTAACTTGCAGGCTTCTAAGCAGGTCATATTTTGAACTGGATGAAGATTTATAGAACTCCAAGGAATAAATAAACAAAAACAACTATGGGACTAAATGAATTGAGGATAATTATTCTTATGATTCTATTTAAAATATTGTTGACTCTTAAATCTTTTGTTTCCCGAATATAGGGAAAAGTAAAGAGCAGACATTCTGCATTGTAGGAACTAACAAATTGGTAACAGATTCATTTCACAGTGCGCTCCCGGGAGATGAAGGTTTCAAAGATCATGGCTTACAACCAGGAGATTTGGTGTCTTGGAAAAGACACCAAATAAAAGACTCTCCAACCTCATTGGAGGGGACCTTACCACGTATTACTAACTAAGCCATGTGCAGCTAAACTTAAAGGAGTTAGCTCATGAATTCACATTTCTCATTTAAAAAAGGCATCTGACTGTGAATGGACGTCTACTCCCATCTCTGACACCATCTCCATCTGCAGCGGAGATCACAGACTTTTCAAGGATGAGAAGTCGCTGACCACGGAGGCAGACAGCTATCCCAAGACGACGTCAACAAGGCCTGTATACTCACAAACGATATTGCTTGTTTTATATCATCTGACTAATATTGATTGAATGTACATAAAATGATTTTCATATTATTATTATCCTTATGGTTCCCTAGTGGAAACAATATCTACCTCCCCAGACCTCTTCCTTTATTAGATATGAAAAATTTAACATGGATACCTGCTAATCTTACCTACCTACTACACAATGATGTTCTGGTTATCAGGTATGATAGTGAAATTAATGCCTTGTTAGCCACACATTGGTCTTCTCCTATCAATATAAGCTTTGGTGGTGGTTATTGTTGTTTTCTGGCTCTATTATAAAGGACCCACCTTAGGCAAATACCTCCAAGAATATCTCCCTGATAATTCCACTGGTAGAATTGTATATGGATGTAATCTGGATGAATATTGTATGGCTATAGAGATGGGTGATGAATAACTAAGAAAAACACCTGGATATGATGGCCAAAGGCTTGCAGCAGCCTGTGCTATCTGTCATAGCATATCATGTCCTCAGACTCACCAGCCATGCTCTTATGGCTGGATGTCTGTGAAACAAGAAAGAAATCAATGGGTCCCCATTTCAGAAATTATTGACATCACTTGGTGGGTAGATATGTTTATAATTACCCCACTGTCCTTGTGTCCTGGACGTTTGAGGAGCCCTATGAATACTCAAACTCTAGCTCATTTGGGAGTCCCCTTCAACCCATTTAACTATGGCATGGGAAACTCAACATTTTTGGCTCCACTCAGTATACCCTAACTGCTCCCAAGCCATAGCTACCCAATGGCAACAACATTTCTGGTGGATCCAACAACATTGGTCTCCCTAAAAGAAGCAAAAGAGGAATACTTGGAGGAGTAGGGGCTGGCCTTGGTATCCGGGACAAGCTGAACTTGTATGTAGCTAATGAAGAATGTCATTCATTAGAAAAAGATTTTTATCTCAAATAGGTCATCTAGAGGGAATGCTGTTTCTGGAAGAAGGAAAACAGTGGGAAGCAGCATGGAAAGATAATAAAGCTTAGTTTAATGGATAGAACAGGCTCGACAGACTAAAAACTCATGCCCAAACCCAACAATGGGAACGTGCTTGTGCCCTAATTCAACTGGGCCTGTTGTCTATGCTAATGCAAGGAATCTGAAGTGGCTATGAAACAATGGCCAACTATAATGGCTGCAGAAGCCCAGGCCAGACACTTATGGGACTCATATGGTTCCCCAGGAATTTGGAAAATTTTAAATGGGAAATGTGATCTACGATATTGTGTTTTTAAGAGCCCAGGTGCGAGTTAAATCCTAAGCTTAAAATTCCCAGTAGTTCAACTGGCTGGCGTAAGGACCATCCTCTGTAATACTAGAATACTTCCAATGGGAAGTAGATGGGCCCTATTTAAAAATAATAAACAATGTGAACCCATCTCACTGTCTGTGAAAATTGGAAAAGTGAATGGTTATGCCCTCAATTCATATGGAATACTGAATTCACCCAGTCCTGGCTTATTGTATCTACCCCAACAAATAACAATATAGTATATGGAAAAGGGGCGTTTTTGCTGGGAAGGGTTAAAAGCAATCTTTACTGTAATATCACCAAGTTTACATTAAATAATACTAGAATATGGTGTAATACTGAAATTATAGGCAGAATGACTTTGCCTGAAGTTCATAAAATCTGTGATAATATTGATACTGAAAAACCAATGTATTGGGAAATTGAACTCCTCCCCATGAAGCCATTTTTATGGGAACTAACTGGCCAGAAGAAAATTAGATCTTCTAGATAATGAAATAGTAGAGTCTTAATTCATTTGGCCAAACATATCATAAGGTACAAATGACAGTGGATGAAGGAGGAAAGCATAATTAGCTTAATAAAAGATTATGATAATACATGTAAAGGGTTTTTTGGTTGGCTGTGATGCTTGTTCCCCTTAGACTTTTCCTTGTCTAGTATTAGACATTTTCTGTTCCTAATCAGTGTTATTAGTTTAGTATTGTTACTTTTGTTCATAATATGTAAATGTTATATTAGAAGCAGAAAAGCAAAATGTAAGACAAACAGCAAAAAGACTCGGATCATGGTGGCTCAAAAATTAGAAATGATCCAGAATACTTTTAACAAGGACATATAGGATTTGACTGCCTCCCATTTACCTGCCTTTTTAAAATATATATATAATTCGACCTTAAATGCCATCTAAGGTTATGGTCTTGCCCCATCCCCAGTGGTCCACCTGTTCAGCAAGACATGCTGACACTGAGACATCCTAGAAATGAGCCTTCCTAGCACTGTGGGACTCCATTATCCAACCAAAAGGTTGGTCATCAATGCATCCTTTGGATTGATTTATGACCAAAAGGGGATGTGTGGACGAAAGAAGCCACCTGCTAACCTGACAAGCTCAGGGGAGGCCTGTGTGGCAGTCTTGAAAACTCAGAGACCTAAAATAACCACAAAAGATGGTCTGAAAATTAAATATTTAACTACAAACAGGTTATAGTGGGCAGTCATTCCTAAGCTGATATCTTCCCTGACAAAGATCAACTTAGATCTTCTTTACTGAGCCCATTTGCCTTTTTGCCTCTAAGATAACATATCTGTGAGATGTCTGGGTAACTTGTTACTTCCTTTTCACCCCGGACCCCTCAGGGCACAACAAATGGCACCGGGACATTCCCTCATTGTTATTGTTAACAAGTTAATTGTCAACTGTTAATTGCGTTAAAGTATCCTGTATCCAGCTCTGTAAGAGAAGCACATGTCCATCATTTCGCTTTTCACCCAATCCCAGAGGTTTCCCGCTTTGCTTTGTCCCACCTCCCTAATCTATCACCAATGGATTTCATGTAACTCACCTACGTCCCTTTCCTTTGATTTCAATGTATAAATATAGATGTAACCCTCCATTCTCCCGAGCATTATCTCAATTCATTGAGGTTCTGCTTCCCGGCATATGTCGACAGTTTGGCTCAAATAAACTCACTAAAATTCTTTACAGGTTTCAATGGTTTTTTTTCGTTAACACCCTTTAGCCTTGATTTGGGACGAAGGCCTTTAAAGAGGTGACTGGGTTAAAATGAGGCCCTCAGGGTAGAGCAGTAATCCACTGTGATGGGTGTCCTTATAAGAAAGGGAAGAAACACCAAGGGCATGCATCCACAGAGAAAAGGCCACGTGAGGTCACAGCCAGAAGGTGGCCATCTGCAAGCCAAGGAGAGAGGCCCCACTAGAAAACAACCTGCTGGCAGCTTGGCCCTGGACTTGTAGCACGCAGAATTGTGAGGAAAGAAAAGAAATGTCTGTTGTTTAAGTCACCCCGTCGGGGTATTTTGCTATGGCAGACTAATACATCCCCTCTCACTGGCTGTGGCCATCCCAGGATGTGTGACCTTGGGCGTGGCAGAATGTATTGAGAGATTTACATTTCTGGAAAATAATGGGTAATTAATTGTTGACAGGTAAGTAGGAAATGAGCATACAAATAAAATAAGAAAATTATCAATTCCAGGGAAAGCAATTATGTACCAAGAAACTCAATATAATCATAGTATATTACGTACCTCTTACAAACAAAGCCAGACACTAGTTTTCAGTGGTATAATCTCATTCTTTGAAACCCTCTCTGTCCCTGGATTCACAAGACCCTTTCGTTACACCTTGGGCATAAAAAGAATACTCAGTGCACATGTGAATAATGGAGCCATCTGAGAAATATTCTATGTGAAATAAGCAATGTGTAATCCAACCAACCATGCAATGAGTACATCTTTTCAACAATGAAGTACAAGGCACAGTTCGCTCACCTGGCTTTTCTCAAGCCTGAAAGATTACTGAATGGGTTCCGGATTCAGATTTTATCTGCTAGTAATTGGAAGCAGTCCGCCAGTTGTGGAATGCCGTTAGAGCTGGGCTGCGGTGAACAGGTTAGGGGTGAGGGACTGAGGCACTGAGCCCCCCATTTCTTGGAATAGGCAGACAGCCGGATCAGCAGCCTCTGGCCAAGGCCACTATACAACAATTGTTTCTCTTGTGCTCCGTCATAAAAACGGTTGGGAAACACTGCCTTAAACAGATGCCATACAAACCCACTATAAGAATCGATAGCCTTTGAAGCGAAGTCTTCTTTAGTTACTTCCTTCTGACATTTACAAGAGAAGTAGTTAAGTTAAAGTCTTTAAATGACATTTTGATGTCCCACACATCTGAATGGAAAGTAAGTGAGCTTAGATTTACATATGAGTTTAGTTTAAGTTCAGCTACTAGTAACTTAACAGAGACCCCAAGATAGCAGTTTAAACAGATCATTACTCCTTCCTGTGAAATGACGTCTGGAGAGAGCTAGCCCAAGGCTAGCAGTGGCTTCTCACGGAAGATGCCACCGCTTTCAGCTGCTGCTCTCAATTGCTAAGGCGTGCGTCTCCGCTCAGGAACAGAAGCCAGCACATCCGCTCCCCAGAAAGCAGGATGAAGGGGGAGGAGGAGAAAGGTGAGCCCTTCTTCTTCGGGGAGACGGCCCTGAAGTCACTATCCTTGCTCCAGTTAGGTCTCACTGGGAGGAACTTAATCACATGCCCCTATAGCTGCAGACATGGTTACATGCTGTGGTCCTGTGGCTAGGTGGCAGCATGTCCAGCTTAGAACAGGGGTTGTATTGACTGAGAGAAGAATGAACAATTGCTCTGTGAACAGCAGTCTTTACAGTCTGTTTTAGTAACTGCCATGTAATTCATTTCAAACAAAATCAATCTGTCAACTAGTTATTTTATCTACACGGCTAAAAAGACTGACATAAGCATTAAGGAAGACCAATGAGCAAATTCATTATTTGAAGTCTTGATTATACGTTTTGTTAGATTTGATGATTCATGATTAAGGCAGTGTAGCTAACAGGACTTGAGAGGAGTAAATGAGTGAACACGGGTAATACATGTTAATACACTCAGAATAGTGTGTGGAAATACTAAGTGCTCAACAAATGTTAGCTGTTCATACTATATCTTTCACTGACATTAAAGATATATGAACCTGGTCACATGACAATACCTGGATTCAGGGAGTCTGGGAAGTGTGGTCTGTGCTCACTGTCCCTGCCACTTAACCTGGACGTGGGCTCCATCACTAAAAGGAAAAAGGGCAGAACAAATATGGGGTGTGTTAGTCTTCGTCACACAAATGGATCACACAGCTGCTTTATAGTAAGAACAATTGCATTGTGCTCATTACTTAACATTATAGCAAAAGGTTGTTTTCATGTTACTACATAGTCTTCATCATTATGAAGTTACTAGTGACCCAGTGCATGGATTCATGCACAATGAAAGGAAATTAACCTTTTGCACTCGGATGTCGAGTGTGACTCAACACGGTTAGCATTAAATCCCGAGTAGAAGAAAAAAGCAAGCGAGTGCAAAGGGTTAATTAGAAGGCGGCCAGCAGGGTGGGACTGGGTGGGACTAGGTGAGACGGGCTGGACATGCCCTGGAGCCAACCTCCCGCGGTCCCTCCCCGGCATCTGCAGAGTGAGTGGGGTCCCTCCGGCAGGTGGGGTCCCTCAGCCTGGCCTGTGGGGATCAAGCTAAAACTGGCTCTACAACATCCCCCAAGGGGTCCCAGAGTGTGAGAGGGCATGCTACAAATTTGCTGTCTTACAGGGTGTGGAACCCAAACGCAAGTGTGCAGTAAGCCAGATTCGGGACCAACAGTGTCCCAGCAGCAACATAACCCACGGCCGAAGGTGGAATCACATGGCCTCTCGAGGAATTGGGCTCCCTCCTCTCTGGATTTGGGGTGTGTCACCCGAAAACCGCTGCTGCCAAGTCACTGCAGCTCAGCAGCTCCTGCATTGAGCATCTGCCCCCTGGTGGTCAGTGCACATCATAGCGACTGGTCAGGAGGGACACTTAGCATATTAGCCTTTTATATATATAGACTAGAAGCCCAGTGCACGAATTTGTGCACAGGTGGGGTCCGGCCGGCCTGCCCTGACCAGTGCTGATTGGGCTGGGCTGGCCAGGGGTAGGGCACATGGGAGGTTGGCTGGCCAGCCCTGCCCCAATTTTGGGGGGGGGGGCGATCAGGGGTGGGGCAGGCCAGGAGGGAGGGGCCACGGGTGGTTTGTCAGCTGGCCCTGCCCACTGGTCAAACTCCTGGTCAAACTCCCGGTCGAGGGGACAATTTGCATATTAGCCTTTTATTAGCCTATGTAATAAAAGAGTAATATGTAAATTAACCATCACTCTGTGACAAAGATGCAGCGCCCATAGGGAGGTGAGGGGAGGGGAGGTGGCCTCAGGCCGGAAGTGGAAGCCGAGAGTGCAGGGAGCACCAGGAATGCTGGAATCGCGGTTCTGGTGGTGGACGCGTTGCACGATCTCCTAGACCAGTGGTCGGCAAACTGCGGCTCACGAGCCGTGGTTTGCTGCTCTGTTGACTAATGAGTTTGCCGACCACTGTCCTAGACACTCGAGCGAAGTGAGCCTGGAGCAAGTTACTGTTGCGGGTGGGGGATGGAGGGAAAGCAAAGGTGAGAGACATAAGTCAGAGTGTCGAGGAAAAACTAAAAGGAAGATATCCTGCAACTTCTAGGAAATCTCCACCAATGGAGCAAAGAAAAAAAAAGAGCTCTGTTATTCTATGAGCACCGAACCAGACTGGGTTGGGGGCTCACACAATTCGCTCATATGATTGCAAAGACAGAGAGAAACTTCACTCTTTCATGTACCCAGGCAGATACAACGCACGACACACACGTTTTCAATGGAAGAGGACTTAACAGCACCGTTTGCTATACACCCTTTGGTAAGTCACCTTTTTGGTGGCCATCTGTGTTAGTTAATTGCCATAATCAAGAGTAAAAATTAAAACTTTTCTATCTCTATGACAAGCAGGTCCTTACAGCTTGGAGCAAGGCAACTATCTATAATAATAAAAGTGTAATATGAGGGGCAATGAGGCAGGCAGGCAGGCGAGTGGTTAGGGGCGATCAGGCAGGCAGGCAGAAGTGTTTAGGGGTGATTAGGCAGGCAGGCAGAGGAGGTTAGGGGTGATGAGCTGGCAGGCGAGCAGTTAGGGGCGATGAGGCAGGTAAGCAGAGCGGTTAGGGGCAATCAAGCAGGCCGGCAGGCAAGTGGTTAGGAGCCAGCGGACCCGGATTGTTAGAGGGTGCAAGCAGGGCTGAAGGACTGCCCCCCACCCCATGCATGAATTCCGTGCACTGGGCCTCTATATAGGATAATTATAATAACTCATTGCATATATAATCAATACATTCTTTAACTCTTCTTATTGTCAAAAATGTAGATTCTTTCCAGTTCTACACTAGCATAAACAGTGTCACAATAGATCCTTTTACGAGTGTAAGTTTTTCGTCTTCTTGGGATGATTCCCTTCGGATAAATTCCCAGAACTAGATTTCTTGGGTCAAAGGGTGTGTGAACAGTTTATGATTCTTAATGTTTTTATTCTAAATTGGTTTCTGAGAAGGCAGTACCAGTTTGTTCCCAAAGAAAATATGCGATTTTTTTCTACGAATGTGGAGAGGGAGACATATTCACATAGCTTTGCGGGTAGAACAGTTTCAGTTTTTAGGTCTCACTGGGTTTGAATCTCTTATTTTACCAGTTCCTACCCATATGGGAGGCAAGTACTTACTCGCCCTGGGTCACAGATGTCTTGTTTTAAAATTAAAAATTTTTCCCTCATGAGGTTACATAGCCAGTCACTAGGGCTGTTGACAAATAATCTCTTTTATCATCTTCTATGCACATGTTAGAAAATGTAATTCCTGCTCCCTTGAAGACAGACATGGCTGTATAACTAGTTTCAGTGGGAGAATGAAAGCAGTGTAACGTGTCAATTTCAGGCACACATTTTAAGAATCCAGGTGTGATTTGCCACATTCTTTATTCCCTCTGCTCTGCGATCGGAAGTATTCTGGACCAGCTCTTTAAATGAGTCCTAGAATAAGGAAGGCACAAGTAGGGCCCCAAGCCGACCTATGAGGAGTCAGAAAATGGAGTAAAAAATAAATATTGGGGTTGGCACTTTTTTAAGCTACTGAGACTTTGGTGTTCTTTGTTACCTCAGTACAATCTCGCCCACCCTGACTGCTGTAGGCATTCTCAGGATTGATAAAATAATATGCCCTTTATGATAATAACTAGAGGCCCGGTGAACGAAATTCGTACACTGGGAGGTGGGTCCCTCAGCCTGGCCTGCACCCTCTCACAGTCCGGGAGCCGTCAGTCGGACATCCTTAGCGTTGCCACAGAGGCAGGAGAGGCTCCCACTACTGCTGCTGTG
Organism: Ia io; assembly: GCA_025583905.1. NCBI lineage: Eukaryota > Metazoa > Chordata > Mammalia > Chiroptera > Vespertilionidae > Ia > Ia io. The sequence continues at coordinate 3,318,280 of JAJQQW010000014.1, forward strand.
CTCGCCAGCCGTGAGCCCAGCTTCTGGCTGAACAGTGCTCCTCCTGTGGGAGCACACTGATCACCAGGGGGCAACTCCTGCATTGAGCATCTTCCCCCTGGTGGTCAGTGCATGTCATAGTGACCAGTCGTTCTACTGTTGCGCTGAAACTGGCTCTCCAACATCCCCTGAGGAGTTCCAGATTGCGAGAGGGCACAGGCCAGGCTGAGAGACCCCACCAGTGCACAATCAGGGCCAGGGAGGGATGCAGGAGGTTGGCCAGCGGGGAGGGACCATGGGAGGGCTCCAGGGCCTGTCCAGCCCATCTCGCTCAGTCCTGATCGACCGGACCCCAGCAGCAAGCTAACCTACTGGTCGGAGCGTCTGCTCCCTGGTGGTCAGTGCATGTCATAGTAAGCAGTTGAGCAGCCTTAGCATATCATTAGCATGTTATACTTTGATTGGTTGAATGGCTAACCAGACGACTGGACACTTAGAATATTAGGCTTTTACTATATAGGATTACTAGGGTTAATTCAGAGTCCTCTATGTGCCAGGCATTTGTGTATGTTACCTCTAATCTTCAGAACAACTTTGCCTATTAGGAAGCCTCCGTCTTACAGAGGAGAAAAACAAAGCTCAGAAGGGTTGGTGTTTTAGTTAACATCCTCCAGCGAGCAAGTTGCAGAGCCGGGATCCACCCCTGGTGTGTTTCTTCCCTCCTTTACCTTTCCCCCTTGTCTTGGAAAGTTTATGGCATTATCTTTTACTATTTACATCACTGTGTGAATTTTCTTTACGAACTTCACATTTATTCCTGCAACAAGACCTGTGTTTTCTCAAACTTATTGCAAGAAAAACCGAAACTGGGTCAAAGCACAGGTGCTTGCTACTCAAGCCCCTGCTTGTTCCCAGAAGTAACCCCATGAACTCAAGTACCTTTACACTGTTCTTGGCTTGATCTACCTGAGAGCAGGTAAGACTTACCGGCTTATGAAAGGGGAAACATGGTTCAAAATTGGAATGGAATGAGTCAGAACAGAATGAGTTAGATGAGACAGAGTAACTTCTCAAACCCAGCGTTACTGCCTCTCTATCTTAACAATTTTATTAAGATAGAATTCACATGCCATACAATTCAGCCACTTAAAGTTACAACTCAGTGGCTTTGAGTATATTCAGAATTGTGTATCCATCATGCCAGTTGACTTTCGAATATTTTCATTCCCTCAAAAACGAAAATTCCACACCCTTTAGCTGTCACCCCAACCTCGCCGCCATCCACCCCCACTCCACTCCAAGCTCTAGGCAGCTCCTTTCTGGACTCCATCTCTTTACAGTGGTTCCAGAACGTCAGTCTCCCGCCATCCCCAGCAAACAGTCCTTCATCTTCCACGCCAGCCCTCTCCCTACCCTGCCAAACTTTGTTCCATTATTTATTCTTATTTTTTAATCCTCACCTGAGGACATGCTTTTTCTTTTTCTTGATTTCAGAGAAAGAGGAAGGGAGAGGGAGAGAAAGAGAGAAACATCGATGTGAGAGTGAAACATTGATCCGTTGCCTCCCACATGTGCCACAACCGGGGATCCACTAGGGATTGACCAGCAACATGGGTATGTGCCATGACTGGTGTAATAAGATAATTTCTTTTTTCTAAACTTTTTAAAATTACTTTACTAAACTTAGAATTACTAAAGGTTTAAAAAAAAAACGGTTAAATTTTTTTGAGCTCTCATCTGTTCCTGACCTGATTATCCGGTTTGAGAAACATTCAAAATCCTTTCTTTTCTCTCATTGTTCTCTTATAAGCCTTTTCCCAGCTGGTTAGTGCCTCTCACTCATTCTATGAAGTGGTCAGATGAGATTGAATTAAAATTGCTCTTACATGAATCTGGTTTTCAAAAGGTGTTGGTTAAGAGAAAGGCAGAAATTGAAATTAGTGGTTAAAAAGAGTACTCAAGATCACCTGTGAATTTTAGGGACATATACTCACAATTACGGTGAAGAGTTTCTGATCTATATATATATAAAACCTTAATATGCAAATAGGACAGTGAAACAACCAAACAACAGGTTGCTATGATGTGTGCTGACCACCAGTGGGGCGCACTAGGAACATGGTGGGCGTTGGCTGTAGCAGGATGGTGGAGTAGGTGAGCGGGGGCACCAGACCAAGGTGGGCACCAGTCGCCGTCATCGGAGCAAGCCTCTCGTGGTTATGGAAAATTCTTTGCTCCCATGCACCACGGTCCTGCTGGGCGCTCGCACCTGCTGCTGGTGCCGGCCCCACTCGGACCGCTGCCAGTGCTGGCCCCGCTCACACCCGCTGCCGATGCCTGGCATGGGTCCTGATAGCTCAGTGCCATCAGTGGGTGCGAGCAGTGGCTGCCAGCCCAGATCACCCCTGAGGGCTTCTCCACCTACCCCTGCTCCCGAGGGGCAATCAGGGCAGCAGCCATCACTTGCACCCACTGCCAGCGCCAGCCCCAGTTGCTCTGCACCATCAGTAGGTGTGAGTGGGGCTGGTGCCCTCAGCGTGTGAGAGCGGTGGTGGCAGCAGGAGCGGGGCTGCCAGCAGACAGGGGACTGGGAGCTGTGGTGGGCAGGGGCATGGAGGATGGGCCGAGACCCGCCCCTGTGCCCACCACAGCCTTGCGGCCCACAGCTCCTTTCAAGGTGTGTGAATTTGTGCACTGAGCCCCTAGTTTTTTTATAATGCTCATGGCCATGAAAAATTATTGACAACTTGTTTAATCAGGTTGTATTTGTTCCCGTGAAACTCTTATTATCTGAACCAAACAGTTGGAAGTATGATTTCTAGCACTAGCACAAGCTTCCTAGGCTTGCTGAGGGAAGGGAGTCCTGGTGCTGGTGAATTTGATATAAAATAACACAGGAAACAACACAAGGCAGCTGAGGTTGAGAGGATGAGAGAGATGGGAGGCATAGATGAATGGCTCCCGACGAGAAACAAATGCACAAAACGTGAATGCTTACACACCCCTGGAGACACCACAGCACCCTGGATTGGGGCGAATTAACTAACTTATGGGGGGGTCTGGCTCTGGCCTCGATGCGTGCTGTGCCGACTTGTTGGCTGTGTGTTGTGACAGCACCCTGTTAGGTTCTGGTAAAACCCAACCCGAAGTTCTGTGAAGCCTGCCACGCGAGGCTGAATAAGCACATCCTAGAGCCATAATATATGTTAACACTGCTGGGCGTTATGGCAACGGAAACACAGCGTGGAGGAGCAGGAGTGCTTAGAGGGCAACGGCTTTATGGGAAGCAGGCCCTGGGAGGGGAGGGAGTGGGGGGGAAGACGGGAGCGGCTGGAAGAGGTTCGTGGGGGAAAAAGAGGACCTATGTAATACTCCCAACAATAAAGCTTTTTTAAAAACACCAAGCTAAAACTCACATTTATATATGGTACTTAAATATGAATTTATATTAATGTAAGCCTACAGTTGTATGCATTTATGAATATAGAATAAAAATAATACAATATGCCAAAAAAAAAAAAAAAAAAGAAAGAAAAGCAGGCACTTGGCAGGCAGAGCCCAGGACAGGCCTTCTCTTTACCCTCTGGGCTCTCATTCTGCCCCATTAGGACTGCCCTGTCCTCAGGAGGCGTCCCTTCAGCAAATGTTTCTTCAGCAGCTATAAAAGGAGGCCGAGCTCCCTGGGTCAGGCACCGAGAGAAATACCCTGGAGAGAGGGCACGCCCCTCGCCTGGAGGTGGCAGGGAAGCACAGGCTGGGTGTGCGGATCAGAGTCCAGATGCCTACCCTGGTGGGAAAATGGAAGACAAGATTTGAAAAGGAGTAGGGGGCACAAATTTATACCTAGTAGGACTTTATTCCTTGGAAAGCAGGGACTCACCGAATGTTTCCATTTTTAAAAAAATATATTTTTATTGATTTCATAAAGGAAGGGAGAGGAAGAGATAGAAATACCCAGGATGAGAGAGAATCACTGATCGATTGCCTCCTGCACGCCCCCTACTGGGGAGCGAGCCCACAACCCGGGTAGGAACTGAACCATGTTTCATAGGTCAACGTTCAACCACTAAGCCATGCCAGACTAATTTTTTCCCATTTTAATGTGATAAGGAAGTGATCGGAGTTTCTGGCTATTTATTCATCTATTCTTTTGTCCCGTCGATATAATCTTTTTCAGATGGTAAATTGTCAATGAACAAAAACAATTTCTATCTTGCTTGTTTAATGTCCAAATCAATGTGGAAGGCTATGCTTAATATTTAGTTCATGTAAACAGCAGCTGTTATTAAAAATTCATGTGTTCTTAGTACGGAAAGAAAAAAAGACACCCCATTGTTCTTAATATTTATTCAGCTAAACTACCATCTGCATCACCAAAGAAAAAGAAGAAACCCAGGCAACTGTGGCAAATCATTTGCCCAAGAAGACCACTTTCAAATCCCACTGAAGTTATCGGGTGCTATCGTAGAGCATGGAGATAAACTGATCATCTCTATTTCATTGACTTCCCATTTCCCCCAACATGCATCTGTATGTAGATTCCAGGGGAGTAGCATATATTTAAAATAGCTGAAGTTCTGGTTAAACATAATCAATCTTATTCCCCTCATATATATGTGTGTGTGTGTATGTGTGTGTGTGTGTGTGTGTGTGTGTGTGTGTGTGTGTGTATTATTGATTTCAGAGAGGAAGGGAGAGAGAGAGAGAAACATCAATGATGAGAGAGAATCTTGGATCGGCTGCCTCCTGCACGCCCCCTACTGGGGATCAAGCCCACAACCCGGGCATGTGCCCTAACTGGGAATTGAACTGTGGCCACCAGGTTCATAGTGGACCCTCAACCACTGAGCCAGGCCGGCCGGGCTCCCCTCCTTCGTTGTCCTGTCTGTCCTCTGTGGGATCTCCTGGCCTGAGTAACCTGTCATACAGACAGGATGTGAGGTGGTGGTTTTTCACCACACCACCCTGAGGGCCTCTGAAGAAGGGATGGTTAATCTGCAACAGTGAGAGGGAAGGAGGGAGGATGACTACCCTAAGGCCTCCTCTGTTGGTTCCCCTGGGAATATAAAGGGGGGGGGGGAGGAAAGGGGAGGACAGGAGTTTTTATCGTTTCCAGAAATAGGACTGACTGCCAGCTCCTTCCCATCCTCCGCGGGAGCCTCGCTGTGGGTGAGGAACAGGCAGGCACAGGCAGGCTGACTACCTTCCGGCTGGTGACAGCTCGGATTCCAATGTTCAGGACAGGGGCCTGTGCCAGGTTCCCAGGCCAGGGCGCAGGGTGCAGAGGGGGGCGGGCGGGGTGAGGCGACGGGAAACCACACAATGAAGCAGAGATAATGAGCGGGGGGGGGGGGGGGGGGGGGGGGGGGAAACTGGGCAGCAGATAGGGCACTGAGGGGCTGTGAGGAGGCTGAGTGGAGGGAAGGCTGGGGTGCCTCGGAGCGCGCTGTGGGCGTGGGCAGAGGAAGTGTGGGGGCCTGTGTGTGCAGAATGCACACTGGGCAGGGCTGCTGTGCGGAGGGGGAGGGTGTGTGCAGCGGGTGTGGGTGCGGGGGAGGAGGGAAAGGAGTGCAGCGGGAGGAACACCCTTTCACAGAGGAACTGCCAGCTGCCAGAGCCCATCTCCGCGGTGGGAGCGGCTCAGGTCCCCGTGGTGGACTCTGGCGGCAGACCCGACCCGGGCCGCTGGCCAGCTGTCTGGCCCACGAAGGGAGGGACAGCTCTGGCTCTCACCACACCCTCCCCGCGATCTTTCCCAGGAACCGATGTTTTTCCTTGTGTGTTATCACAGTGCTGGTCCAGAGCAGGGATTCTTGGCAGGCGGGCTAGTGAGCAGGACTGTAAGTTACGTAGGAGGAAATCCTTTCTAGTCCTGTTTCTTCACGGGCTTTCTGGGGGCCTTTGGAACCGACTATACCATTTCTGTGCCTTGGTCCCCAATTTTCCCAGTAACAAAAAGACTATGTTAACCAGTGAAGGATCAACAACTGCTATGAACAATCATGATAAAGACCAATGGGGGACAAATTCTAAACCAGCATTGAACAATTCTAATTAGAATTGTTCAAACCCAGAAGAGGCTGCTGTAGGAGGAGATCTCTATCCTGTCTTTAGGAGTATTCCAACAGAAGGAAGAGGGCCGGTTGTTGGGTGTTTAGGGGGAATTCCCTGAAGAGTTATGCAAAAACTCTGAGATGTTTCGATTCTAGGGCTACACGGTGCTTTAAGCAATACAGAACTATTTCAAATACTAAAGTGCCTTAAACACGTAAGGTATTATAATGATCAACTAAGAAAGAAAGTCTGGTGTAACTAGCACTGTTAGTGGACAGGTTGTATGCCTGGTACATAAATGCAGAGAGAACTTGGGGCTCCTGTCTCCCACAGGAACTCCAAAACCAACTGAACACAGAGACGAGGGCTCTGCGGTGGAGCAGGGAGAAGCAGTTAACAGAAACAGGCTGGCACTCATCAGTCGTTCCTGAATACCCTGTTTCTGTGAGCGATCCAGTGCAGCGTGGCGTGGTGCTGAGAGCATGCGGACGTCTTCTCTCAGGGATACAGCTTTCAGATGCACCCGGTTCCGATGCACGCTGGGTGCGTGTGGGAGGAATGTACGGAAGTCCGCAGAGCTTCCTTAGCTTTCCGGGAACCCTCGATAAGGCTTCTCGAACATGACTGTGCATTTTAACCCCCCGGGGACCTGGTAAATACAGATTCTGCTTCAGCAGGTCTGAGTGAGGTCTAAGGTTCCACATTTCTAAGAGGCGCTCACAACGCCTGTCCATGGCCCCTCGGAGCAGCAGGGCCGTGGATGAGAGCGGGGAGGGAATTCTGGGTGCTCATCTCTTCTCCTGGACACTCACTGCAGCAGGGAGGTGAGATTCAATACTACGCCATCTATGGAGTCACATAATGAAACGTGTAAAAGGGGTAGGGCTTTGAGGCGCATCTGAAAAACAATTTGGCTCTTTTCAGGGGTGACAGGAGGGAATAGGAGATCTGTGTGGGCTGGATTGGGTCTCCTGGCGGTGGTGGTACTGTGGTGTGCTAGGTGAACGTCAGGGACTTCCTGGGAATCTCAGACGACACTGTCAAGTAGACAAAGTCTATTCTAGGTCCTCTCACCTGCTGGTCTCTCCCTCCTTAGAGCACACCTTTCCCCCAGAGCGACTCTCACCTCTTCTCTTAGGACTTTGACCCCAACTGGCTGTGGGAGCCTCCCTGGTGAGCGGTATGCTAGTGGGAGCCAGGGCCAGCAGTGGCACACAAGGCGCTTCTCTTCCGCGTGTACCCAGTGTCGGGGAGCCTGTGGACGCACAGCCCGGCCTGCCCCTCACGGAGGAGGGGCTGTGTCACAGCTGAGACGGGGTGGCCTGGGAGGGAGGAAGTGGGTGCTCCCTGTGAAGCCGGAGGTGGGAGGCACAGCAGGAGGGAGGGGTTGGTTCTGCAAGGCCACTGGCATCCGTGGAAACAGCAGCTGAAGAGCTGGGAGAGGAGCGATCCTGACACTGAGCTGCAACAGTGCGCATGGGCGGATGCCCGGGGGTCACCTTACCGCCCAGGACCACAGGTTTCAAAATGTGGCCAGCTCAAGTTAAAGTCACAGCGGAGTGCGCGCCACCACCGAGGAAGGTTTCTACGCGACCTGCTGATACAGGGACACTGCGCAGTAGCCCGGCCCTCGGTCACCGGGAGCACGTTGGGATTGTGGGTGCTGATTTCCCCGAGAGACCTGGCGGCCGGGCCGTGCCTGTGCGGTCGGTGGCCCCGGCACCAAGGACGTTCTGAGGACAAGCGTGGCGTCCTCCCAGGAGGCGCTGGGAGACGCCGCCTGTGTGTGTCTAATGATGCTCGAGCAGCTCCCCTGAGTCCCACAAGCCGCATGTGTCTGAGCTGCTTTACCCTATTTATATTTGTGGACCACGCAACATCTTGAGGGTAACGAGTGCCATATGTTTACTACCCACTGCATAAAGTAATGCCATCTTTTATTTATCTCTAACTGTCACAGGATTGCTCGGTGCCTGGAGTTCCAGCGCTGGGACGGGAGGGCGTCCGCAGCCCAGGGCGCAGCGGGCCGGGCGGGGCTGGCAGATGAGGAAGGAGCGGGCACCTAGGCACGGGGTTGAGGGGCGTGGGGGGGAGGGGAGGCCTGGGTGCTCCCTCGCTGGGGCAGAGGCAGCCTTGGGCGGGTGCATGAGCCGGTGCACAGGGCACAGCCGACTTCAGTCCCAGTGAGGCCCCCGCCCGCCCCTCCTCCTCACCAGGCCCTTGCCCGGCGGCCCTGGCAGGACACAACTGGCACAGGGGTGCCCAGCAGCCTGGGCGTCCCCACAGAACAGTGTGGGCGATGCCCTGGGAAGCAGGTGCCCCGGGAGCAGCACTGAGCACACGCTGGAGGCTGCCAATGCCGGAGAGACTGGCCTTGATCTGCAAGCCTCAGGGCTGGGGGGGCCATCGGTGGGTGAAGTGGGTGCAGCTGCCGTCACGACCTCTGACACCGCAGGTGCTAATGGGACCAGCAACTGAATTGTCACCAGCGTGTGTGCCGTCACTTAGCGGCCGCCTCTGCCCTCGGGTGTCCACGGCTTTCATCGTACAGACAATGCCCTGCCCACCGGGACGTCGGGAGCCTGGGCTCCCCCTCTGCTTGCAGGGTGAGCCTCCGCTGCCACCAGAGGTGGCAATGCCCCGACAAGTCCAGGGCCTGAGGCCGGAGTACAGCTTCCTGACGCGATGTGGGCAGACACGCAGCCCGCAATGCCTCTGGCGTCGAGGAGCGGCCGCTGCCTCTGACCCCCTCCCACCAAACAGAAGGCCACGTGGCACGCTGAGTACGGGAGACCATGTACTCACTGAGGGTGCGTCTGGGTCTTGCCTTGGGCTGAAGTGCCGGCCGGTCCTCTGAGCGGGCCGCCCCGACAGGCTCTGGAAACGTCCAGGAAGCGACCACACTCTCATTTGGGGCTGTGACTGCTGACCGCTGCCTCAGGTCTGTGACGGAGACTGCTGGCTGGAGGCAGCCGCCACCCAGAGGCGCCCCTGGGGTCCTGGGTCCATGCCCTCCCTGCTGCAGCCGCAGGAGTGCCTTCGGGAACGTGGCCACCAGCCTGGCCTGGGCTCTGACTACAGCTGGCCCCGGCTCCTGCAGACTCGCTCCTGCCCCAGATGGACCCCTCTGTCCCCAGAGAGGGAGGAACCCATCACAGGGGTGTGACTGCACCGCTCCGGCCCATGGGCGCCACTTGACCTCTTATCCCTCTCAGGGCTGTCCACGGGCCCCGCTGCCGGGGATGCGTTTCCAGGGGATGGTGTTTCTCCTCCCCTCTGATCGGCCCACTCTGGCCTCAGCACGGTGGCCTCCACACGGCCCCAGGTGGAGTGCCTGGCTGTCGGCCAGATGCAGGCGGCCAGTGGTGGCCTTTTGCCACCAGCTACTCCGCAACCGGCTGGCAGTCGGGCATCTGACGGGCCTTCCCTGCTCCGGCCGCCGCGGACACTGGGGCTGAGCGCTGAGGTGGCCTCCTCGGCCCCCGCTCTGCCTCCCACTCCAGCTCCCCTCTTCCTCCTGGGCCAAGGCAACTGGGTCAGCAAGAACGCTCTCCCCAGGAGGTCCTTTCCTCCCACTGACCCCTGGGGACGGCGAGGGTGCAGGGGGAGGAAGGTGGAGTTTTATCAGGAAATGCATGACCCTACTCTGTCCATTCCCAGGCACGGTGCTTTCCTTCTTTCCCCGGCAACCCCGGCCAGCCTGGCTGATTCATCTACAACCACTGTGAGCAGTGAACGCTCTTGTCACTGACTGATTTCAATGTTCTCGTTTCTTCCACCAGAACACATGCCGCCGTGGCAGGTCAGCTTGTTTACGTGTACGCAGAGGACAAGGCCGGATGCCTCGCAGTTCCTGACACCGTTCCCGCCCTGAACAACAGCCTGGACTACAGGACAACCGCCCAGCACAGAGCCCACAGCGGTGGTGCCAGACGGTGCCGGTGACTCTCGCACACTCTTGTGGACTCGGCAAGGTTCTGCCAAGAACATGTGACAAACAATGGGAACGAGTGGGATCCAGGCACTGTGTGTTCCCTGCGCGTCGCCATGCCGGGTAAGAGCTGCTTTCCTTTGCCAGTTGCCATCCCGCGTGTGGGGCCCGCGGTGTGATTCCCGCCGGGAGAGTGTGCCCCCAATGGCCTCTCCTCAGGGGGACACATGTGGCCCACAGAGAGCCCAATGCAGCGGAGAGTGGAGGCCGCTCCGGCAGGCCCGCCTGGCTGGATCTGATGCTGCTGAGAGCGTGAGCATGTCCCAGGGGTTTGCTGGGAAAGTGCCTCTCACGCTTCCTATTGAGCTCAGCCCCACGCGGTGCGATTCCAGGTCAGGAGGCTCTGATACTGCGGGGGCATGCTGGCTCACAGTGCCTGTGTGCGTGTGTGTGCGTGTGTGTGCGTGCATGTGTACACATGGCCTTTCAGAACCTTTCAAGCATTCCGACCAGGCAGTGGAAGAGTTGTTTTCTCACAGAGTGAGGAGGGTTTCTGAGGTTACCATAACGCACAACCTCGGAGGTCTTCGTATCAGTCAGGGTGCGGACATTCCCATACTAGTGCAGCGCTTCACATGCTAGTATCTTCCCGAACACACGGTAGCTGCTGTTCATGGAAGCTCCATGAGGCTTGGGGGCCTGGAGACGGAGATAGTTCAACGACAGGCCTCGTCCTGGCCGTGGGCCACTGGACACGACACGTTATTGCTGTGAGGGAGTTTGTGGGCGTTTTGGCAAACGGCTCTGGAGTGCCCACTCTCTGCAGGTATTGGACTAGACACGGAGAGCACACGGATGCTCCCATGTCTGCCCATGAAGAGCTGTAAGTCCGGGGGGTGGGAAACCATGAATAGGCCTGTAAACCAATCGTTACTCTACATGTGGGCATGTATACAAGATGTTACATGAAATGCAGAGGAGGAAATGACTAATCCTGCCTGGGATTAGAAAAGAAAATGGAGCCCGACTGGCATGGATCAGTAGTTGAGCACTGATCTATGAACCAAGCCGTCACGGTTCGATTCCCGGTCAGGGCACATGCCCAGGTTGCAGGCTCGATCCCCAGTGTGGGACGTGCAGGGGGCAGCTGATCGATGATTCTCTCCCATCATTGATGTTTCTATCTCTCTCTCCCTCTCCCTTCCTCTCTGAAATAAATGAAAATAAAAAAATAAGAAGAGGACAAACATTAAGATAAATTGTGTGCTTTGCTTATATATTTCAGGTGGTGATTATAGCGAATAAAGAATAAGGTTTGCATAAACTCATCTAAAGGAAGCCGGGCTTATGCCCCATGCCAGGGGATCTCTGCACAGCAGCGCAGAAAAGAATCCTCTAGAAAAGTGCCTCAAGCCTGGGATGCTTCCTATTTTTTTTTTTTTTTTTAGATCGAACTCTCTCTTCTGTAGAAAAGCACTGCCTGCTTGTCTTTCCATCTTTTCTTGCAAAAGACGGTATCACTGGAGAAAACTATTTAGCCATGTATTTTCGCCTTCACCAGAAACTTGTATATGCCACTAACTCCCCTGATGGGACTGGGCGTTATGGCCACGCTACCAAAATGTCAGGGGCGCTGTCTTTGTGGGAGGTGAGGGAAAACAACTCGATCTGGAAATCGGGAATACAAATGTATATGAATAGACAAATGACATTTATAGATCCAAATATACCCATGAATATAGACAGTTGGCATCAAGTCATTAAGCATAAAGATGCTATGGGTGTTCACAACCTTTTTTTTAAAAAAGGGTATTATTTGCATTAATAATATGCTTTCTAATTTCCAAAATAGTGTGTGAAATGAATTAGGAAAGTTGGATTAAACAATAAGGGGAGGAAAAATGGGAAAAGTATCCATATAAATAGCACAGTCTTTGTGTTCTCAGCCTTTAATATATTATATGGAGGAAGATGGACATTGTTTTTCCAGTTTAGACTCTGCTCAGCTCCCCGTGTCAGTTTGTCCAAGCCCCTTCCTCTCCCCGAGCCTCCGTCTCTTCATCACCAAAATAAAGCGAGAGAGAGAGAGAGAGAGAGAGAGAGAGAGAGAGAAACAAGAAGCCAGCATCGCTGTGCCATGAACCCAGCTAAGCAGTCCCCATGTCCCACCCAGCTCCAGCACTCCATCACTATTACTGTTTAAAACATCTTGTGTTATTTTGTACAGATTAATTGTGTGGGCCCTTGCTATTTTTCCCCTGCCCTTTTGTTTGCTTGTTTGTTTGAAGGATGTTGGTAGGTAGTTTTGCTAAATGGTGCTTTATCTGCTTAAAATTTCTTGTGTGGTATCTGCCAACATGACTGGAATCCCCAGCATCTAGGAGATGTACTTTGAAAGCCTGAGGTGCTGGTTGAAGTTTTAGTTGAGCCAAAACCCTCTTCAAGGGGGTTTACTGTGGCAGGTGACCATTCATAAAAGGAGGTGGTGGCCTGCCTCAGAAAGACTGGCAAAGAACACACATTTCAAGCTGTGGCCAGAGAGAGAGGGGACGAGATGGACAAAGAGAAGTAAGTGTGCTATATGGTTTTTCGAGAGAAAAGGTACTTGCCATAAGTGACCAAGGGTATGCGAAAATAAAACTAGGCTGAAGGCCCCTCAATCTGTGAATGCTAAATAAAGACTCCATTGCTTACCTACAAACAATCCAAGGACTTTAATGAGAGCGTCAAGGGACTTAGTGAGACTTCCAAGGATCTTAGAATTTCAAAGACATGAAAAACGACCAGTCAGAATGAAATATACACTAAATGAAGTAAAAATAATTTACAGGGATTAAGCACTAGAGTAGAGGATTCTGAGAATCAAATCAATGATTTGGAATTGAGGAACCAAAAAAACACCCAATTAGAAGAGCAAAAAGAAAAAAAAATCCCAAAATAGGAAGATAGTGTAAGGAGCCTCTGGGACAACTTCAAGCGTACCAACATTCAAATTATGGGAGTGCCAGAAGGAGAAGAGAGAGAGAGAGAGCAAGATATTGAAAACCTATTTGAAGAACTAATGACAAAAAAGTTCTCCTACTGCTCTAGCTGGTTTGGCTCAGTGAATAGAGCGTCAGCCTTCAGACTGAACGGTCCCAGGTTTGATTTTAGCCAAGGGCACATGTCCAGGTTGCAAGCTCGATCCCCAGTGGGGGAGAGGGGAGGGTGTAGGAGGCAGCTGATCAATGATTCTCTCTCATCATTGAAGTTTCTATCTCTCTCTCCCTCTCCCTTCCTCTCTGAAATAAATTATAAAATAAAACATATCCTCAGGTGAGGATTTAAAAAATAAAAATAAAAAACTTCCCCTACCCGGTGAAAGAAATAGACTTACAAGTCCAGGAAGCACAGAAAGTTCCAAAATATGATGAACTTAAAAGAGGCCCATACCAAGACACATCATAATTAAAATGTCAAAGGTTAAAGACAATGAGAGAATCTTAAAAGCAGCAAAAGAAAAGCAATTAGTTACCTAAAAGGGAGCACCAATACCACTGTCAGCTGATTTCTCAATAGAAACTTTGCAGGCCAGAAGGGAGTGGCAAGAAATATTCAAAGTGATGAATAGCAAGAACCTACAACCAAGATTACTCTACCCAGCAAAGCTATCATTTAGAATTGAAGGTCAGATAAAGAGCTCCACAGACAAGAAAAAGCTAAAGGAGTCCATCACCACCAAACCAGGATTACATGAAATGTGGCAGAGTATTCTTTAAGAAGGAGAAGGAGAAGGGGAAGAAGAAGTAGGAGAAGGTGACAGAGAGGGAGAAAAATATAAACAATACAATGACAATGGCAATGAATACATATTTATTGACAATTGAATCTAAAAATCAAAATAAATGAACAAAATAAACTGATAAATAAAATAGAACCAGAGGCATGGAATCTCAGAGGGAAGGGGAGAGGAGGATGGGAAGAGATTAACCAAAGAACTTACATGCATACTAGAGGCCCAGTGCATGAAATTCGTGCAAGACTAGGCCTTCCTTCCCTCAGCTGCTAGCACCGGCTTCCCTCTGGCACCCAGGACCCGGGCTTCCCTCACACCCCTGGCTTTGTCTGGAATGTCGTCCAGAAGGACGTCCAGTCTAATTAGCATATTATGCTTTTATTATTATAGATATGCATTACCTATGGACACAGACAATAGGGTGGTGAAGGCCTGGGGCGGGGTGGAAACTGGGTGGAGGGGTTTAATGGAGTGGGAGAGGAGGGAGGGAGACATCTGTAATATTCTCAACAATAAAGATTTAAAGAAACAGAGATATATTCCCCAGGAAAAAAATAAATAAAAAATGCCCACGTATAGCCATTGTTAAAATATACAGTCAAAACTTTTAGGACAAAAGGAGAAACTCATGGGAGTGATCCATACAGTAGTGGAGAATCCTAGGCCAAGGCACAGCCACAGTTCTAAACCCTCAGGATGAAATAAACGATCCCCCTGACTGTTTACCACATGCTTGCTGCAGAACTTTTACTTGAGGGACTGGGGTGGAGCAAAGAATTTTTAAAAATTCCATTCTGCGCTTTCCTCACATCCAGTTTGGATGTTGAATTTCTTTACTGGAACTGCTCATCTGTAAGATACCAGCTGATGTGGGATTCAAAGGCCTTTTAGGGTTCAAGCACGGCTGTGTTCTACTTGTGTGCCAATACTGCACACATACTAGTACACACCCGTCCCATTTACAGCTCCAGGCCGGTGTTTCTCATTCTCTCAACTGTGGATATTTGGGGCCAGATAATTCTTATTGTGGGGCTGTGCTGTGCATTGTAGGATGTCCACCAGCATCCCTGTTCTCAGCAGAAACTTTGATATTGAAAACTACTCAATATCTGGTAGCCAACAGCACCCTGTTTCTCCCCAGACCACCCCTCCCTTGCAGCTGTGACAACCAACTATATTTCTAAACATTGCCTGATGTCTCCTGGGAACAAGAATCCTGGGTTGAACAATCACTGCTTTAGGCTGAGACGAGGACCTTCAGGGACGGAGGAAGGGAAGACTCGGAGAGAGGGAGGATAACGGCTTTCTCAGGATCCAGAAATTCATCCTCAAAGTTCTTCGCTTTATGGACGTTATCCAAACAGGCTTACATGCACTTTTAGGAAACTCATTTTTATTCCAAGCAAGCCAATCTTATAATAAATATTATTTTAAACTGGAAGTTATAGCAGCTCTTCTGCAGAATGTCTTAATGGATTCAAGATTTGTCTTGAAGAATGCTATGGATTCACCCACTGTTTTCTTAACGTGTGGCACTGCAGGCTTTCCCCTTGGCACAGCATCAACTGATGTTCTGCTTTCTTCCCCCAAACCTTGAAAACTACTTGGATACACTGCTGAAAATCCAGTTTAGCAGGATACTTTTTTTTTCTTTTTTTTTACTGTGGTTGTCAAATTGAAGAACCCACTTTGTCTACTAGGTAGGAAAGCAACTATTTTACATCTAAATGTAGTTGAGGCACAGCTTCCTAGATCCATTTTCCCATGTTGCCACGCAGGCTGGAAATATCCTGCTCCTGGCAGAATCGTACTTTGCATATAACAGTGACCACTGAGCAATCTGATGACCAAGCCTCATGCCTTAGGAATGACTAGGAAGTCATACACCTTCATCTGAAGCTTAAGGACACGCCTTATCCACACCTTTGCTTGACTTGATTGTGCTCCCCGACATGGAATTACATGACACATGGTGAGGTTGGCTGCTTGTGTTTTGGTGGTAGCGCCCCACGTCCCCGCCTTCTACAACTTGTTTCAACCAGCATTTACAGAACACTCACTGTGGGCATGGGTTTGTGCCAAGTGTAAGCAGATTTTATTTTCACAGTAAAATGAGATGTATTTATTTTAAAGCCGTGCTGCAGTGAATGTTTTCCCTGTCATTTTGCTATCGGTGAAGATTAACTAACACAAAAGTTATTGGTTTCCATCTGTAAATGCAAGATAGAAATCAAGAAATGGGAGAGAAGAAATCTACAAAAGGTCAGCTGGGCTTTTATGAAGCCAAGCACCTCGCGTTGTAGGACTGAAAGACGTGGTGAGAATTCTGTTTCCTGTGGCTTTGCTACTTGTCACCAAGAAGACCAAACAAACAACCAACCAAGCAAAACCCACCCAAAATCAGGAGCTCTGAGGTCCAACCTTCATTTTCTCCTGGATAGATGGCAGGCCCAGAAAAATGTCACAGGCAAAACTCTTGAAACGTCCGTAATTTCAGGTGGTTCTGGGAAAAAATGTATACTTTCTGGCCTATAAATCATTCACCGTATTTTCCCATATTTGCTACTGATTTGTTAGTAATATGTCAAATAGCAGTAAGTAGGAATAGCATACATATTGCTGATGCGTTTGAATGTGTTTAGAAATGCGAACTTTAGCTGTGCTTGCCTTTGGCTTCCGTGTCTGTTAGCAGGGCCTCCGACCTGCGCTGCTTTACTGGCTATGCAGGAGCCCGTGAGCCATCCCCTGATACAGGTGCCCACAGTTCCTGTGCCGCAGGGACAAGGCCGGAAGCTCTCCAAAAGGGGGTGTCTGGGACCCATAGCAAGCGTGACAACGATGGCACGTGGGGCCTGTTTTCAGGGTCCCTTAGGCACGCAGTCTCCAAAACTCACCCACATCCTTGAAGCTCCTCCACCCCGACCCCAGTCACGTGCCCTCCCTCCAGCCCCGGGAGAACTGTCTTTGGCAGGAATCAGATCATGGCCCATTCCCGCCCCAGTGAGAGAGCCCGCAGCAGCAGGTGGCCTCACGCTCTCCCAGGGCACGCCCTCCCCCCCCCCCCCCCCCACCCGCCGCCCCTTGACTGGGAGTGGTCCAGGCACCTGAGCCTTATAAAGTACCTGTCGAAGGTTTCTAACCTCAGCTCTGCATGCCACAGCAAACAGTACATTCACCATCGTTAACAAACAGTACTATTTAAAGACATCCTCTCTTGCTCTTCTCCTTCCTTTCTTCTTATGTGGGTTCTAATTCTTGTTTCTTGATTATTCTTTTCTAGGAAATGGGTTAAAAGCTAATTACTAGATGTTGGCAAAGGAAAGGAGGCTCTCGAGATGGGTGTGAGCGAGGGGCTGTCCACGTGAGTCCGGGTGCTGCAGGGAGAGAAATTTCTGTTTGGCACAGGGATGGGTGGCCATGACCGTGGAGCCAATAGACAGTAGAGCGTTCCCTGGTGCTGGCAGCAGAATTCCTGCTCGGTAACCACAGCCTGGTGCCGTCCTGTGACTGCCGCTCAGGAAGGAGGGAGGAGGTACAAGTCATTGCTGGGGCTGGATTGCCCCCCCCCCCCACACACACACCAAAATTCGCATGTTGAGTCCTGACCCCCAGCATCTCAGAAGGGGACCTCATTTGGAAGTAGGGCCATGGCCGATGTATCTAGTTGAGATGAGGTCATACTGGAGGGGTGGGGCTGTGATCCACCATGACCAGTGTCCTAATGAGAAGGGAAACTCGGGCACTGTCACACACGGGAAGACCACGTGCAGACGGGTTATGCTGCCGTGAGCCGAGGACTCTCTGTGTTCCAATCTCCCCTCCCCTCGTCATTCCTCCCTCCCACCAAGACAGGAAAGGACCTCATGTTCAGCATTTTCCCTGTAAATCAATCGAGCGGTGGCAGTTTGGAATCAGTGCCTTCACTTGACTGTTTTCCCTGTCACAGAAGGGAGGGTGTGCTGCTCTTTGGAAGGACAGCAGGTGCGAATAGGCAGATGCCGAGGGTCCTTCTGTCCAGACACAGATGCCCCCTCTGCCTTCCCCCCATTTTCCCCTTTCCTTCCTAGGGCGTGGGTGGGAAAGGGGCACAGTCAGGGTCACCTAAAGACCATCCTAACGGTGCGATGATTTCAATCCTTGGAGGGTGACCTGAGGGGGCCAATTAGAAAAGGTGGCCGACACCTCCTGCTGGGCCCGGACAAGGCTCCAGTTCTGGACAATGGTTTCTCCGCAGGTGGCAGGCCCACCTTGCCTCACCCCGGCCCTTTAGGCAAACAGTCTCTCCCCCGGGGGTGGGGAGAGGGTAAAACACTCAGGCCCAGAGAACCAGGCCGGGAGCATGGGCTCAGGTCCCGAGGGGCAGACACTGAGCCCAACAAGCCTGCACCTGAGGGCAGAGTGAAGAACAAGGAGCTGAGTCCATGGTACTCACATCAGAGACCTCACTAACACTGACCTTAATTATGGATGTTGACGAAAAGGCAAGATGAGAAGAAAAAACACAAAGGTAATATTTATGTCTGATTTTATGTAGTGCAATGATTCAGTATATAATAAAATGTTAAAACTTCAATGTGAAAATTAAATCCTATTTCAAGTTGTACTTGATGAGAACAGTACACTCTGACATAAATACGGGGCTCCTTAAACTGGTTTACACAGCACGGGGAGCTGCTCACACCCCAGACTCCCGGCAGGGCGGCCTCTTCCGCACGCCTCCCACAGCTCGCCTTGGCTCTCACGGGCACAGAACCCACGTGCTGAGTTCCCAATCCTAAATTCTGAGACTTCTGGTAACAATTTCTCCTTAATAATCTTAACTGTGTACCATAATTAATTTTGAAAGATTTATTCTTTTATAAATTTTTAAAAGTGTATGGACTTGAGAGAGAGCGAGCAAGAAAGAGAAACATCGACTCATTATTCCACCCATCTATGCACTCACTGGTCGATTCCTGCATGCGCCCTAACTGGGGATCAAACCCACAACCCTGGCCCATTGGGACAACGCTCCAGCCAAGGCCTGTAATTAAGTTTTGTGACATTGCCCCTGCATTTTTAGAGTATTTAAGTATGGGGTTTACAAACATTTGTAAACATCTGAGCCTATAGTTAACCCACTCCACTTCGTTTACATTGAAGCCCACCACCCAGGGCCTTCGTCGCCTTTCCCGGGACCCTTTCTTTCTCTGCAGCACTCCGGAGAGAGTGGTCTCTATTCGGAAGAGGTTTAGGGCAATCCAGAGGAAAGAGCAAAAGATGGATTTTGTATTCTTGCATCCCTTCCTAGTCCTTCAGTGTTGAAGATTTCAGAACTTCCCCGGCTCCCACTCCACAGCATCCCACCTCACCGGCCCCAAACTGAACCCCCCGTCGGAGAGAGGAGGGCCGTGCACTGATTTAAACCGTTCCACCTGCACAGGATCCCCACGTGCCCCTGTCTGGTTTCAGGGTGCCACTGCCGTTGCTTTCTCTGACCCTGTTTGTCACGGCTGCTTTCTCAGCCTCAGAGAACATCATGTTCCTCTGGGGAAATTTACTCAGAATAAACCCCCAAACACAAATTCTCTGGGAAAGAATAAGATGACATATTTTTCAAAAACAAGTTTTGATGTTTTCTTTAAGCTCGAGCTTCGTTTCTCTCAGGACAGCCGGGGGGTGGGGGTTGCGGGGGGCGGCGCGGGGATTGAATGATGTCTCGGGTTGCGGTTCAGTCTTCTTTGGCCTCATCACTATGATGATCACTATTAAGTTCTTAGCCGACATTTCTATGATTCAATCTCGAAAATGGTTTTTAGAGTTTCATGATCATCTCCTTAATTGTTTCTGCCTTTCAGGCTTTTACTATGAAATTAGCTACTGTCCTTTCTTCAAACTGTCTGAAAATTGAGACTTAAATTTTATTACCAAGTAGCTGAGTGGAACAGTCCCCTCCTGGGATTCTAAGGGAGGCCCTGCCTCCAAGAGATGCTGTCTTATCAGAGAGCAGGGCCAGAGCCCAGGATCCAGAGCCGGGCCAGAGCCCAGGATCCAGAGCCGGGCCAGAGCCCAGGATCCAGAGCCGGGCCAGAGCCCAAGATCCAGAGCCGGGCCAGAGCCCAGGATCCAGAGCCAGCCCAGAGCCCAGGATCCAGAGCCAGGCCAGAACCCAGGATCCAGAGCCAGCCCAGAGCCCAGGATCCAGAGCCAGGCCGAAGCCCAAGACATGAGCAGCTCTCCACCTTGCTCACAGCTTATCAGAGGATAACGCATCGAGGTTTTGGCAGAAGCATCCTGCCTGTCCACTGCTTCGTCTCATTGTGGCCCGAATTACGTATCAAGTCTCATCTCCTTTTGTCTACCAATTCTTCACCTGTTGCCAAGTGTCCCAGGCAGTACTTTAGTTCTTTTGTTAGTTTTAAAAAATATTTTTATTGATTTCAGAGAGAAGGGAGAAGAAGAGAGAGATAGAAACATCAATGATGAGAAAGAATCATTGAATGGATACCTCCTGCACACCCTCTACTGGGGATCAAGCCCACAACCTGGGCCTGTGCCCTTGACTGGAATTGAACCCGGGACCCTTCAGTCTGATACTCTATCCACTGAGTCAACCAGCTAGGGCAGTTCCTTAGTTCTTACCATCAGTTTCGAAGAGTTCTTGGGCTCTCCAGGCCAGCACGGAGCACTACTAATGTATCTCTCACAGCACTCAATGGCAGTTCATGAGAAACACCCAAACTCCCCAAGGAGCCCCCAGAAATGGATAGCATGGGTGTGAGTTTTCATGTACCCATCCCTTTTTCCCCACCGTCCTTCCTTCCCCCTCTTCCTCCAAGCAGAAGCTATTAGACGGATAAATGATGTCACCTGTAGAGAAGGAGGTAACACCCAACTACCTAACTTACAATTCCTCTGTGACTAGGTTACAGTTTCACTTAAAGCAGAGGGTTCTTTGTTCCTTTAAAATTCTCTTTATCCCTATAATTTTTGCCTAAAAGGTTGGGACTTGGAGGAACTGAAATAAGCAAAGCATAATCTCTTCTAGTAAAGGGGGCAACGCTGGTTCTCCATTCAAAGAGCAAAACTGGTCTTGCGAAGACTCATAGCGACCCATTTGTCCCTTGGCTCAGAAAGAAATGGGGTGGACCTCAACGATCCTTTTAAGTGATGGTTTGCTTTGTGACTGTGATTGTCACACGTAAACAATGCAAGGCAGAGAAGAATCAAGGCTGAAGGGTGTGCAGGGGCAGGTCCAGACACCAGGAGACAGGTGGTGTTCCTCTTTTGCCACAAAGGGACGATCCATGTGACCGCCGCGGTCGGTATCTGCTGGTCCCTGGGCATTACACAGAGCTAACGGCGAAGGGCTACAGGCTGCAAGTGGGAGATGAGTACTGGCCATAGGAAACAGGAAACTGGAGACCAGTCACCAAAGCCGTTCAGTTCATTGTGCCGGACTGTGCGTCCCTGGCTGGGACTATGTTACCTGGCTGGCCAGTCCTGCATTGGCTCTTGGGCTTTAGCTTCTAAAAGGTACCACCTAGCACCTGTCAGTGCTTATACTGTACAACTGATAGTGCTGCGTCACTGTCATCTTCATCGTCACCACTGTCACCACCACACCAGCAGCTTTCCCCTAGATGTAGACTAGTCCTCCTTTCCCAGCTTCCCGGGAACTACACTCTCCATGGGACTTGAGAATGTCGTCTCTTCTAAGCAGGTTGTTGAGATGGTTTTCGGGAGTTGACACCTTTACTGACTTTCTGCAGCTTTTATCTAACATTCTTAGCATACATGCAATGGAATTTATGGGCAAATGTACTGCGTCCTACAACCATGAGGATAGTATGGAAGGAAGCTATCAGATTTATCTACCACAATCATTTGTTTGTTCTCATTGGTGGGAGGTAAGGAAGAATGCTTGGGGGTAGGAAAAGAGATAAGAAAAGTTGCTTCTGCAACATGCAGCCTTTCCCAGAGGAAAAAATAGACAACCTGTCTCTAGTGGGCATTGTTTCCACACCCTATTACAGTATTGAAAAGGACGGGAAGCCCTAAGAGAGCTTTCAAATCACATTAGTTTTCATAATTCAGCCCTGCCCTCCACCTGATAAAAATTATCTACAAAAAGCCCACAACATCATACATGATGGAGAAATATTAGAGGCTTTCCCCTTAAAATTAAGAAAAAGACAAGGAATATACACTTTTGCCACTTCCGTTCAACACTGTACTGTAGGCTCTAGACAGATTGAAAAGGAAAAAGCAAAGCTAACTTTATTTGATCTAGTATATAGAAAATCCTAAAGAATCCATTAAAAATAATAGAGTAAATAATGTTGAAGATTGCAGAATATAAGATCAATATACAGATATCAATATATTTCTCTATATTAGTAATAAACAATGTGAAATTGAAGCTAAGAAACAATTTCATTTATAGCAGCATCAAAAGGAATAAAATAGAAATAAATGAAACAAAATAAGTAAAAGATTTTTACACTGAAAACTCTAAGACATCATTGAAATAAATTAAACAAGACCTAAACAAATGGAAAGACACACCATGTCCATGAACTGGAAAACTTAATATTGTTAAAATGGTGGTATTCCCCAACTTCATCTACAGATTGGATGTAATACACATCAGAATCCCAGCTGGCTTTATTTTTTTCCAGAAATTGTCTCACACTTCCCTATTTCAAAACTTACTACAAAGCTACAGCTATCAAGACAGTGTGGTAGTGGCATAAGGATAGACATGTAGATCAATGAAATAGAATTACAAGTCCATAAACAAACTCTCACTTTTATGGTCAATTGATTTTCTATAAGGGAGCCAGCCATTACACTCAAGGGGACAACTAGCTATCTCCATGTAAAAGAATGAAGTTGGATCCTGACCTTGCATTGTATAGAATAATTACTTCAAAATGGATCAAAGATCTAAATGGATGAGTTAAAAATTACAAAACCCTTAGAAGAAAACATAGGAATAAATCTTTGATTAGGCAATGGTTTCTTAGATATGTCACCAGAAACACAAGCAATAAAAACAAAAGAAGACAGACATCATCAAAATTCAAAACCCCTGTGTTTCACTTTTTCAAAAAAGTGAAAAAACAACCCGTAGAATGGGACACAACATTTGTAACTCACATATCTGATAAGGGACTTGTATCAGGATATATAAAGTATTCTTAAAATTCAATAATAAAAAGAAAAATACCCCACTTAAAAATAAGCAAAGGACTTGAATAAATATTTCTTTAAAGAAGATGTACCAATGACCAACAATCACATGGAAGATGCTCAACATCATTAATCATTAGAAAAAATGCAAATCAAAACAATGAGATACCGCTTCACACCCAGTAGGATGGCCTATCACAAAAAATGTGGGCAAAAGTGGACAAGGAGGTAAAGGAATGTAACCCTTATTCTTCGTTGGTGGAAATGAAAGTGACACAGTTTATTCAGAAGACAGTTTCGGTTCCTCAAAAAGTGAAACATCGAGTACCATCTGACCTAGCAATTCTCGTCATCGATATCCACCCAAGAGACTTGAAAACACACGTCCACACAAAACCTGTACATGAATATTCATAGCTGCATTATTCATAACAGCTACAAAGGAGAAAGACCCCAAGAGATTTTTTTGATATCGCTTTGAGTCACTACAGTTGAAGTTAAATGTATCCTAACACCCCCTCCCAGGAATGTCCTGGGATTGGTAATGTATCCTTATTTTTTCAGATTTCCTTTATTCCCAATGTACTCTGACTGATCATTCACAAAAGGATATATTAAACTTTAAAGATTTCCAAACACCTCTGGGGTGGGAACTTGTACAAGTGTTCACATGTTTCTATTTTAAACAATTATTTATATATGCAGTACTTTTGACATTTAACAACTGATGAATGGATAAACAAAATGTGATATATATACACACACACAATAGAGTATTATTTGGCCATAAAAATAAATGGTGATGGATGAACTTTGAAAGTATGCTGTGTGAAAGAAGTCAGACACTAAAGGACACCTATTGCATGATTCAATTTACATAAAGTGTCCAGAATAGGCAAATCCACAGAGACAGGAAGGAGATCAGTGGTTGCCAGGGGCTCTGGGAGGGAAATGGGGAATGACTGCTAATGGGTTTCTTTCTGGGGTCATGGACATGCTGTGGAATGTATACTGAGGTACAGCTTTGTGAACATACGAAAAACACTGAGTTGCACATGTGGAAAAGGTAAATTTTTGGCATGTGAATTACATCTCAATAAACCTGTTATTTAAAAAAAGAAAGGAAGAAAAAGAGGAAGAGAAATGAAGAGAGCTGTGCAGAAGCCAATCTGGGATGGTTTAGGTCACGTCACCTCTGACAGCGTCGATGCCACCGGCTCTTTGCATTGATGAGCCTGTGTTTAGCTGTGCTTTTCTTTTCTTTTTTAATTTGAGGCTTCAATCCAAGTCATCCAGCCAAATAGATTCTCAAACATGTGTTTCCAACATATCTGAGCCCATGGCCAAATGATTCACATTCAGATAGGAAATCATAACCAAATTCATTTTTGTCAGAGATGAACAGACAGGAAGCCTCTAGAGACCCAAATACTTCTCTTTTCAAGCACGGTGACACATGTATAATTATTAAATTGCTAATAGGCCTCATTTAGTGCAGGGTTAATATTCTGAAAATAATAGAAAAGGTAGAATGAATAACAAGTGGAATGAAACACACAGCAACATTAAAATGTCCCTGAGGAATGCCCTTTGTATTGCCTTGTTAAGAGTATACTAAAAAAGAAGCGGTACCTGTGGGTGTGCCATGACTTTGGGTAGCGAGCCAGCATCCCTCTTTCGAACTGCTCAGAAGGCTGTATAGCACTTACTTCAGCAATTGTCACCACACCCTTGTGGGTGGCCAACACTGTGCCAACAGCGCGGTACAACCCAGGTCAGACAACCCAGGCACACACAGCTATGACGTGAAAGGTAGAGCACAGGTAGGTGTGAGGTCTGGATGGTGCATCTAATGATGCCTCAGCACATCGGACCCAAAGGGTGTCTTCTTGGACCAGTAACCTCTCTGACAAATGATGGTTTTGAGATCCCATTGTGCTGGATTTTCCAAGTGTGTCTGCCATATCCTAAACAGATGGTCTGTATCACACAGTATGATTGTTTTGGATGGTAACAGGAATCATATGGCTAACACTTTCTAAAAAAAAAACCCACTGGATTAGATATTGGAAATTGGACCTTGCTATTTTTTTTTCACTTGGTATCCTGTTTTATTTTCAGAAATGCATAGGAATATTGAAAATCTATATAAAGAGTATTTTTGAAGTGAATGAATAGCTACATTTGTTATATGGGATACAATGTGAGAATTTTAGAAGGATCTATAAGACAAGAGATGCTTCTTTTAGATTGCAAAAATGGCAAGGCCAAGAACATAGTCAGTTTCACTTATCTGACATTTGGGGCCTCAGTTTCCTCATGTGTAAAATAAAAGTCTTGACTAATCTCTTGGATCCCATGTAGCTATTTGGGCAGGGACGTATGTGTGAGGACAGCATCCATCTTATTGACCAGTGTATCCCCCAGGCCTGCACAAGGCTTGGAAAATAGGATGCACTTAAAATGTTTTTATTGATTTCAGAGAGAGGAAGGGAGAAGGAAAGAGAGATAGAAACATCAATGATGAGAGAGAAGCACTGACCAGCTGCCTCTCCCATGCCCCACACTGGGGATTGAGCCATGACCTCCTGGTTCATGGATCCACCCTCAACCACTGAGCCACACAGGCCAGGCTCAAAAAATATACTTTTAATAAATAATGTCTACAGTATTTTGTTTTATAAGATTTTCTTTGATATCTCTTTGAGTCACTAAAGTTGAAGTTAAATGTATCCTAACACCCCCTCCCAGGAATATGTCTGGGATTGGTAATGTATCCTTATTTTTTCAGATTTCCTTCATTCCCAATGTACTCTGACTGAGGATATTAAGCTTTGAAGATTTCCAAACACCTCTGGGGAGGGAATTAGTATAAGTGTTCACATGTTTCTATTTTAAACGATTATTTATAGCTGTAGTACTTTTGACATTTAACCATTAACATCATGTTTATGTTACATCAACGCTTACTTCATTGTTTTTCCTTTAAAAGTTCTTTAAAAAAAAAAATTGAACATCTTCTCTGGGTTTATTTCCCTCATCTCCATTAGTTACCAGTGCTGACTCTAGTCTTTTTATTGCCAAAGTCCTGCGGGAAACTTAGAGGGATGACCTATTTGTCCTTGATTTTTGCTTCCAAAGATGCACAACCAAGGAATAGGAACTCCTTATGGTATGCATACATTTGTAGGGCATCTGTCTCTGTCTCTAACTCGACAAAAATGAAAAAATAAAGTTACGTGTTTCCCTCGCACACTTAAAAGCCAAAAATAGATTTAGACGTACGTTTTTCAATCCATGTGACAACCTATTAAGCAGAATGAAGCAGACTGCTGGGGCCCAGCTGGCATGGCTCAGTGGTTGAGCGTCGACCTATGAACCAGGAGGTCACGGTCCCATTCCCGCTCAGGGCCCAATCCTCAGTGTGGGGCGTGCAGGAGGCAGCTGATCAATGATTCTCTCTCATCACTGATGTTTCCCTCTCTCTCTCCCTCCCCTTCTTCTCTGAGATCAATAAACATATAAGAAGAAGAATCCGCCTGCCCGGATGGGGCCACCGGCACCTGCCCTGGCACTCGCCTCCCAGCTGGGCCCTGCTGCCCATGGCCTCCCGGGGAGCCCACCCGCTGCTCCCCGGCGGCTGCCACGCCTTGTGTCCCTGGTTGTCCTTAAAGTCGTAGCGTCCCTGCCTGACGTGGTCTGGCTCCTCTGGCGCCACTGAATTCCTGCACAGTATTTACTCCCTGTCAGACTCTACGCCGGGGGGCCTCCAACTGCTTAAACGGGGGGCCAGGTCACTGTCCCTCAGGCCGCGGGAGGCCGGACTATAGTTTAAAAAAAACTAGGAACAAATTCCTATGCACACTGCACATAGCTTATTTTGAAGTAAGAAAACAAAACGGCAGAAACACCCGCATGAGGCCCGCGGGCCGCAGTTTGAGGACGCCTGGTCTCCACCCTTCACTAACTGGAAGGGCTTGGGGAAGAGGCTGGGACCAGCAGGTCCAGCTGCAAGGCATGCTGGGTAGATTCAGCCTCCTCTTAAAGCAGAGGTCAGGAGCCGGGGTCGAGGTGCCCAGAGAGACGGAACCGATGGGGAGGCCTGTCTGTCCCTGCTCTCCACCCTTCAAGGAAGGAGACCTCCAACGCTTCTGAGAACATAGAGCCCGACAGCATACCAAGCGTTCCACTAGCGTGGGCTACAGGCGGGGCGAGCAAAAGTAGGTTTACAGTTGTGAATACGTGAAACACAGTTTATTCTTGTATTATTCTTGTATTATTATTATTTTTTAAAATATATTTTTATTGATTTCAGAGAGGAAGGAAGGAGAGAGAGAGAGAAACATCAATGATGAGAGAGAATCATGAATCGGCTGCCTCCTGCATGCCCCACACTGGGGCTCGAGCCTGGAACCTGGGCATGTGCCCTTGATCAGAATCAAACCCTGGGCCCTTCAGTCCAGATGCTGACGCTCTATCCACTGAGCCAAACGGGCTGGAGCTGTATTATTTTCCACACGAACAACTGTAAACCTACTTTTGCCCCACCCTGTATGTGTATAATACACTTTTTTTTTTTTTTAATAGAACATCAGTTCTGTAATGCCTGTTACCTCCGCCTGTTATCACATAAAATAGTGAGTGAAGAGCATTGCCCGTACCTGAGCCGGGCTGATCAGAGTCTCTCTCACCGAAGTCTGGAACTGAGACAGAGGCTCACCTCCGTCTGTCCTGGTTTCTCTGACAGAAAGCTGTGTACTGGGCTGCGGATCAGCAGTGTTGGGGGCTGTGTGCCCCGAGGCAGTGAAAACATCTGCAGAAGAGAGAGGGGGAAACAATGAGTCTACAGAGAGAAGAGCATGCTTCCTGGCTTCTACAGGCTTCCGGCTCTTGGTGCTGGTCCCTCAGGAGACTGGGCTGCCTCCACCCTTGGCCTGAAGTTCATTTTTCTTATAAGCAATGAAAAGTCTTTCCTAAAACATTGACTTCACAAGTTTCCTGATAACAAGCACAACCATAATCCTTTGGTCAAGGTCAATTGTCCAAACTCTCAGAATCTGAACTAGAAATGAGAACAAGGAGTAATCATATGACATCCCCGACAGTAGAAAGTTTGTTTCTGATCCAGGATGATGCAGAGCCTCCCTCCTAGCTGCGCCTGACCCTGCCAACTACCCCTTCCTTGGAAAAAAAAGAAAAAAGAAAAAGCAATGCACCAAATGCCTGCTGGGCAGCGGCTATATGCTCTGTGCCAGGTCACATGCGCAAGGTTGGCAAGCCCTCAGGAGCTCTTCCCCTGCCTCCCAGGAGCTGTCAGTGGGTGGGGAGCTCAGGTAAGCAGAATGGACCATATTCCCCGATGCAGCTGGTGAAAGAACCCCGTCTTCTTCAACACAGCTCCCAATGAGAACCTCAATGCTGATGACGAAATGATAATACTCCTTGGCACATTTTATTCGTTTAATATTTCAAGAGGCCAAGCATGATGGTCAACTACAAAAATCTCAAGAATTTTAAAGGTCTGACTGACTTAAGTTCTTTCGAAGATGTTGGGTGAGAAAGAAACAGTGTCTTCCAAGACACTTACATACCCAACCAGGCGTCTTGCACACAGTTTAACTGCCCTCCGCTGGTTGTGTGGATCAGGTCACACAACTTTGACATGACCATGCTGAACCAAGCTGTCTATGCGGAGAATATGGCAAAACCCTTTTTGTCAGGGAAAACAAGCCTTATTGAGACAGTCAAAGGTCAGTTATAATATCAAGTTGATTTTATAAGGTTAATGCATGGAAATCTGTATATTAATAACTTTAAGACTTTTATATTGATTATGCACCGAAGTTCACATATTGTGTTTTTAAGAAACTTGGTATTTGGAATAGGACTTATAAAAGTAACTTTATCTGAATATAAATTAACACATTTGTTTTAGAATATTTGGATAATATAGACCAATAGTGTATGACCTAATTCACAAAAACATTTTATTGCTATAGTTATAACTTTCATTTTTATAATTAATTTCTTAGATCTTTACTTGCCCTATTGACAGGAAGTCTAATATAGATTCTCCCCGAATTGTCTGAAGACCCCTGGGGCTTAGTCCAAAGGGGGACAGAGTGAGCTGTTTCCAGGGCCAGCTCTAGAGGAACTGGTCTGGAGAGAAAAGGTCTAGACCCTTTCACTGGGCACAGCCCATGCGGTGGTGGTGCCCTTCCTGGTTCTGGCCCCTGCCCGGGGGGCAGGGGGGAGGGCATGACCTGGGGTCTGCAATTAGAGCTCTCCCCAAGTCCCTCACATACTCAACGATAATCACCATTTTCTCCGAAGGCACAGCATCGGGCCAAGGTGTCTGGGACCTCAAGAGCTTCCAGCTTAGCTGTGTGCCATGCTTCCTCCAAGAATGTCTAGGCTCTTACATTCATGCCAGAACACCACCCCGTTCCGAAAGACAATTTCATTTTAGGGCTTCATTGCTCTTCTCAGATGAGGGGCTTCGGTCACGCTACCCTCATAAATCTCAAACACAGCAGGGAAGACTACCTGTTCCTACCTTTACAGATGGTCAGAGGGCCATACTCACAATATCCAACTACTTCATCAGGGATCAGTTTTCTGGTCACTGTAATATGTGGTCATTGTGGTCACTGTAATATGTGGTCATTGTGGTCACTGTAGACTATGTTGAATATTACAAATAAAAAATTTTAAATTATCCATAATCCCAACCACAGATGTTGGGTGGAAGGATTCTTGTCCTCACTTACCTCCCTGAACCCCTCTTGCACTGCTCTCCCGTACTCACCCGTGACACAACAATTTGGCCAAGCGGCTGCTCTCTGAACAAACCCTCCTTTCTCTGTCCACTGTGCTTCCTTTTCCTGGAATGCTTTCCTCACTCTATTTGCCTGTTGCTCTTTCCCTCCAAGGCCCAGATTGCATGTACTTCTCTCTTACAGGTGAAGTGCTGAACGCATCCTCCGCTCCGAAGGGCGAAGCTCCACCCACTCCGACCACCTGCTGTACCTCTCTAAAAGCACTTCTATCATTAGGTCCTTGTATTGTTCATATTTTTGCAGTCGTCTCCAGCCCCGACTAACCCGCAGGCCTGAGAGTAATTCTCACATGAAAGTATGAATTTTGTTTTACTCAACTTTTCATCCTCCATGTTAACTTATGCAATGCAATGCCTTTCTTGCGAACCGAGTAAATATTTGTTGAAAAATATATGTATGCATCAGCAATAGAAAGATGATGTATCAATTTAGTTAGCCCAGTCACATTCTTTAAAATCAAAATAATGAATATCAGTGTCTATTACATGTAAGATACCAGGTACTTATTTCAAACTTTCCTTAAATTTATTTGGGAAAAGTTCAGATATAAAATATTATAAATCATATAATACCCATACATCCACTATCCATATTAAGAAAGAAAACATTGCCGATATAATTAAAGTCCCATGAAGCCCTTCCTGAACACATCTCTTTCCCTCTTCACCATTGTGAGTCAAATCCCAAACTTGGGAATGACTCTTTCCAAGTATTTATTTTATATTGTAACCATATGACACACACATTTATACTGTGTGTTTCCTGAATTATTTTAGGATATTCAATTCTGCTAAGAGAAATAAATATATAGAGATAAAAAATAAAACTATGAATCAAAGAAAATAGAAACAGAAAATCCATACGATATGTTAATAAGAATAAGTAAGTTTCCTGGCCAGCATGGCTCAGTGGTTGAGCATCACCCTATGAACCAGGAGGTCACGGTTCAATTTCCGGTTAGAGCACATGCCCGGTTGCAGGCTTGATCCCCAGTGTCGGGTGTGCAGGAAGCAGCTGATCAATGGTTCTCTGTTATCTACCTCTCTTTCCCTTTCCCTTCCTCTCTGAAATCAATAAAAATAGATTTAAAAAAAGAGAATAAGTTGATAACCACTGAGATATGTTAGCCATAGATAAAGTAAGTAGAGCATTTGTGTAATGAACATAATTAGAAAGAGATGGGAAGAGCAAGAGACACCTAGTAGTCATGATACATTAAATATGTATGAGGCTGTGAGTCATCAAATATTCATGGCACACCAAAGGTACGTGAGAATTATAGGCATTCACTAATTAAGAGGTCTTATTGGGCCAAATATTGCGTCCTCATATCCCCTGCACAAGAAATGCCAAATAAAATCCATAGTTGTTCATGGGGCTAATTGGTAAATGATGCCCTTTCTCCCAAGCTTATAGAGCAGTGGTTCTCAACCTTTCTAATGCCGAGACCCTTTAATACAGTTCCTCAAGTGGTGGTGACCCCCAACCATAAAATTATTTTCGTTGCTACTTCATAACTGTAATTTTGCTACTGTTAATGAATCGTAATGTAAATATCTGTGTTTTCTGATGGTCTTAGGCTCTACAGCAGTGGTTCTACAGCAGCGGTTCTCGACCCACAGGTTGAGAACCGCTAGCAGGGTCGCCTAAGACCATCGGAAAACACAGATATTTACATTACAATTCATAACAATAGCAAAATTACAGTTATGAAGTAGCAAGGAAAATAATTTTATGGTAGGGGGTCACCATAACATGAGGAACTGTACGAAAGGGTCTTGGCATTAGAAAGGTTGAGAACCACCGCTATAGAGTAACTATGTTTTGACCCTCGGCGCCTTCTACATGTTGGGCCACTTTGCTTAAATCTCCATTCTGGTCCTTGCAAGCATACCCTTAACAAGGAAGAGAGACAGGACTGAGGACTCAGGCAACGCCATCTTTCATCCTGCGTACACCACATCTTACATGTGTTAACCTATCCCGTCTCTTTCACCTTGCTTCTTGCTGTGTGTTTTCAATTGAGTTAATAAACCATGTGATTTAAGCACATCGTTTTGGTCTGTAAGCTTTTCTGTGATCTCTTGGATAGCTTGCTTGTTATTACACTTACAGACTTCTGTTGCAGCAAGGTAATTTCCCCTACAACAACAGTACTTGCAAGTTTTCAACCTGGATAAAAATTGCATCATATTTTCCATATTCATCTGCAACATGGTGTCTTTTGCATCATATTTATAAGATTCTTCCATGAAAGGTATGTAGATCATTTTAAGAAATATATTTTTATTGATTTCAGAGAGGAAGGGAGAGGGAGAAAGAGATAGAAACATCAATGATGAGACAGAATCATTGATCGGCTGCTTCCTGCATGCCCCACACTGGGGATCAAGTCTGCAGCAGGGCATGTGCCCTGACTGGGAATCGAACCTTGGTCAATGCTCAACCACTGAGCCACACCAGCCGGGCTAGATCTTTTTAATTTATTTTCATGGCTATATCCATTGTATAAATAGACCACAAATTGCTTATGAATTCTTCTCTTGATCTAATGTAGGCTGTTTCTGATTTTTTTACCATTGTAATCAGTGCTGCTGTAAATATTCTTGTACATATCTCCTTGGTCACATGTAAGAGAGTTGCTCTGAGGATAACCTAAAAGTACACTTTCAGGGTCAAAGAGTATGCACACCTTTCACTTGACTAAATCTTGCCAAGAGTACATGTGTCCTGGAGAACCAAGATGGCGGCGTAGGCAAATGCCTGTACTCACTGCCTCCCACAACCACAGCAAAATTACAACTAAAATACAGAACAACCATCATCCAGAACCCCTGGAAAGCTGGCTGAATGGAAGTCCTACAACTAGAGAAGTAGAGAAGAAAGCATGCTGAGACTGGTAGGAAGTGCGGAGGTGCAGAACGGACTGGTCTGGCACCCAAGTGTGTTGCTTTTTTAATCAGGAGGGAGATCACCTCTGTGGAGACCACCTGAAGGAGCAAGGGTTCCCAGCCTCACACCAGACCCCTAGCCCAGGGTCCCAGAGCTGGGAAAAGAAGTCTCTATGGGCAGTAAGAACTATGGGCTGCAAAAAACAGTGCAGATTGGAGCTGAGTGACACACAGGCTACTGGAGACCCAGCTGTTCCTCTTAAAAGGCTGGCACACAAACTGAACTTACAAGCTCCTGCTTCCTCTGAGCTCCAGTGTTGGGTGAGGCTCTGGGGGACCCAGACACATATGAGGAGAAATTGGTCTGTCTGGCATCAGGGCAGGAACTTGCAGGCACTTTCTTCCAGCAGTCATTGTTCCTGTGCTGGGACCTCCCCAGTCACAAGGCTTGACTGACAGCCATTTCTGTTTGCTCTGTCCTGGTGATTCCCTGAGACCCCGCCCCAACCAATTTACAACCCCACCCAAGCTGTGGGCAATGGCTTTTGCATATGAATGGCTGTCCTTTCTCATGCTAAAAACCTGTCAAACAAGCTGCAGCTGGGTCAGGGAGCCCTAAACCTATCAAAAGGCCCAAGACCCAGCAAGAGCATCAGCCTGCCTTGCTTCACAGCTGGGCCTCATCTGGGCACTTCCAAACCCCATACAAAGAGGAGGAATCTTCAGATCTCTCTGTAGCTTCTGCTGGGTGGCCCCAGGCAGTGGTTGACTTTGCACCTCTCTGG
The DNA here is from genome assembly GCA_025583905.1 of Ia io. Lineage (NCBI taxonomy): Eukaryota > Metazoa > Chordata > Mammalia > Chiroptera > Vespertilionidae > Ia > Ia io. Next base: position 3,351,708 of record JAJQQW010000014.1, read on the forward strand.
AGACCCAAGAGCCAGTGTTCCCAGTGGTCAGTGTCAGACCATACCAGGTTACAACTCTTCACATCCATAAGTGACACACTCAGGGGCAGACTCAGTGAGCACCAAAGCCCCACTGAAGCAAGTCCTGCTCCACAGGGGTGTCTCCTGCACAGCAGCTCTCCCACTGTAGTCGCAGCTGGTCCCCACAGCCAATTGGCCTGGAGGCCAATTCCTCCCAGTGACACCAAAAGCAATCAAGGCTCAATGACAATAAGCCTGTGCACACAGCCCACAAAGGGGTGCACCTAGAGTGCCCACCTCAGATGACTGGGGAGGTTGAGCCACTGGGCCCTATAGGACACCTACTATACAAGGCCACTCTATCAACTCAAGGAGACAGCAGCTCTATCCGATACATAGAAACAAACACAGGGAAGCAGCCAAAATGCAGAGACAAAGAAACATGTCACAAATAAAAGAAATGGAAGAAAGCAAACTACTGGATACAGAGTTCAAAACCACAGTTAAAAGGTTACTCAAGAATCTTCTACAAACCTCCCAGGGACTTAGTGAGACTTTTAAGGATCTTAGTGAGAATGCAAAAAAAAAAAAAAAAAAAAAAAAAAAAAAAGAAAAGGACCAGTCAGAAATTAAGCATATACTGACTGAAATAAAGAATAATATACAGGAATTCAACAGTAGACTAGAGGATCCTGAGAATCAAATCAATGATTTGAAATATGAGGAAGCAAAAAACACCCAACCAGAAGAGCAAAATGAAAAAAGAATCCAAAAATATGAAAATAGTGTGTAAGGAGCTTCTAGGACAACTTCAAGCGTACGGACATTCAAATTATGAGGGTGCCAGAAAAAGAGAGAGAGCAAGACATTGAAAACCTATTTGAAGAAATAAATAATGTCAGAAAACTTCCCCCACTTGGTGAAAGAAATAGACTTACAAGTCCAGGAAGCACACAAACTCCAAACAAGAGGAACCCAAAGAGGACCACACCAAGACACATCATATTTAAAATGCCAAGGGCTAAAGACAAAGAGAGAATATTAAAAGCAGCAAGAGAAAAACAGTTAGTTACACAAGGGAGCATCCCCATACGATTGTCAGCTGATTTCTCAACAGAAACCATGCAGGCCAGAAGGGAGTGGCAAGAAATATTCAAAGTGATGAATAGCAAGAACCTACAACCAAGATTACTCTACCCAGCAAAGCTCTCATTCAGAATTGAAGGGCAGATAAAGAACTTCACAGATAAGAAAAAGCTAAAGGAGTTCATCACCACCAAACCAGTACTATATGAAATGCTGAAGGGTATTCTTTAAGAAGAGGAAGAAGAAGAAAAAGGTAAAGATAAAAAATATGAACAACAATGTGGCAACAAATACATGTCTATTAACAAATGAATCTAAAAATCAAACGAATAAAAAATCTGATGAACAGAATAAACTGGTGAATGTAATAGAATCAGGGGCATGGAAATGGAACAGATTGATGATTCTCAGAGGAAACAGGGTGTGTGTGTGCGGGGGGAGTGTGGGAAGAGATTAGAGATTAGACAAAGATGCATTATACACAGCCAACAGGGTGCAAGGTGGATGCATGGGACCAGGGCCTATGGACCAGGGCCTGAGGCGGGATGGGAACCAGGGCCTGAGGTGGGATGGGAACCAGGGCCTGAGGCGGGATGGGAACCAGGTGGAGGGGACCTTGGTAATAATCTCAACAATAAAGATTAATTTAAAAAAATAAAAAGAAGTACGTGAGTCCCTATATTCTTAATCCTAGCCAACACTCTGTTGCCAGACTTTAAAAGTTTTGCTGATCTTGCCCTGACCGGTGTGGCTCAGTGGATAGAGCGTCGGCCTGCGGACTGAAAGGTCCCAGGTTCGATTCCGGTCAAGGGCATGTACCTTGGTTGCAGGCACATCCCCAGTAGGGGGTGTGCAGGAGGCAGCTGGTCGATGTTTCTAACTCTATCCCTCTCCCTTCCTCTCTGTGAAAAATCAATAAAATATATTTTTTAAGAAAAGTTTTGCTGATCTGGTGAATGGATGCCCTCTGGTTATAACGAAGTTAATAACCATGGCAGCTAAACAGCCTCATAGCATTTCCTCAGTGCCTCCAGTCATGAGGGAAAGAAAAGTCTGTGCTAACTCCATGTCAGATCTGTGGACTTTCCCCTTCCCTGTTTAAGGCCAACTAGTTTCCTCTTTCTCTTTCCAACTCTGTGAACACTGAACAAGAAGCAACTCTGCAACAAAATGTGTCATCCCCCGCATCCCCTTGGGATTAGGGTTTGGGAGAATACCATGTCCGTTGCTTTATGTCACAAAAATATCCCTCTGATTACAAAGGGCACAAGAAAACGCGTTTAGCCGCATCCCTGCAAATCTGTCATCACTAAGCACATGGCATGATGATGGCAGGTCAGGAGCTGAACAACCATTACTCATAGGCTGGGAATGCCCTCATTTAAAAATTCTAGAAAAGTTGTTCCTTGCCCAAGAATATCTACTCCGGGGCTTTGTTCCGTGCCTTAAACTCAACTATTAGAAATGAATGCACTTGGGTCAATCTTTTTCCTATTTCAGGAATCTCCAAATGAAAACACATCTCAAGTAATACATTAGTTCTTATAACCCATTAGCACCTATTTGTCACCACCCCTTCAAGAGCACACCGGGGAGGGGACCCAGGGCATGCAGATGCTGTCCGGTGTAAGACTGTGGCCATCCTCAGCTTCCTCTCCCTCATCCAGCACAGGCGGATAGGCAGAGCTTTTGTTCTTGATTTCTCGTTTAAACCTTTCGGGTAACTCCCCGCCAGCCCCAGCAGTGTTCTCAAAGTGTGGTCCAGGGCTACCTCGTGGCTTCAGCGCCTCTAACGTAATTGTTTAAAAAGGCAGATTCCTTATCCTGGACCCGGCTTCCTCAACCCGAATGACTGAGCGTGAGGCCCTGCAATCTGTGTTTTCAAGAAATTACCCAGCTTGACTTTTTTTAAAACGTTTTTTTTTAACAATTGAGAAGACTAACGCACGTGAAAAGCAGCGGAAAGATAAACATGCAGCACAGGAAGTTCTTACAGAGTGGGCATCGTGTAACCATGCCGAGGCCGAGAAAGAGAGCCCTGAGTGCACTTCAGAAACCTTCCCAACCGCCTCCCCGCCCTCATGTTGCTATGCTGAGGTCTAACACTACCAGCTCGATGCCGACATTCTCTGGAGATGGAACCACAGTGACAGGGTGAAATCCACGCTGCTGGGAGTGTCAGATGAGGCCATTGCTTAACTTGTTCTTTGCAACGTCGCCTCCCACCTCTGCCCTCTTCACGTTTCATTCTCCAGTCCTTTGGAACCAGTTGTGACTTTTACAATATGGCCCTAATGCATTGCTCATGCCCCATGCTGTGTCATTGGCCCTGTACTCGCTGGAGATGCTCCTCGTTCCTGAGTCTTTCTGTTAAGGTCACCCCTCAAGACCTGTCCACTTGTCACTTTCTTTTTTTATTTTTTATTTAATAAATCTTTATTGTTCAGATTATTACAATTGTTCCTCGTTTTCCCTCCATAGCTCCCCTCCACCCGGTTCCCACCCCACCCTCTGCCCTTACCCCCCCCACCCCCCACTGTCCTCATCCATAGGTGTATGATTTTTGTCCAGTCTCTTCCCGCACCCCCCACACCCCTTTCCCCCTGAGAATTATCAGCCCACTCCCTTTCTATGCCCCTGATTCTGTTATATTCACCAGTTTATTCTGTTCATCAGATTTTTTATTCACTTGATTTTTAGATTCACTTGTTGATAGATATGTATTTGTTGTTCATAATTTTTATCTTTACCTTTTTCTTCTTCTTCCTCTTCTTAAAGAATACCTTTCAGTAATTCATATAATACTGGTTTGGTGGTGATGAACTCCTTTAGCTTTTTCTTATCTGTGAAGCTCTTTATCTGCCCTTCAATTCTGAATGAGAGCTTTGCTGGGTAGAGTAATCTTGGTTGTAGGTTCTTGCTATTCATCACTTTGAATATTTCTTGCCACTCCCGTCTGGCCTGCACAGTTTCTGTTGAGAAATCAGCTGACAATCATATGGGGACTCCCTTGTAGGTAACTAACTGTTTTTCTCTTGCTGCTTTTAATATTCTCTCTTTGTCTTTAGCCCTTGGCATTTTAATTATGCTGTGTCTTGGTGTGGTCCTCTTTGGATTCCTTTTGTTTGGGGTTCTCTGCACTTCCTGGACTTGTCAGTCTATTTCTTTCACCAAGTGGGGGAAGTTTTTGGTCATTATTTCTTCAAATAGGTTTTCAGCGTCTTGCTCTCTCTCTTCTTCTGGCACCCCCATAATTCTGATGTTGGTATGCTTGAAGTTGTCCCAGAGGCTCCTTACACTATCTTCATTTTTTTGGATTCTTTTTGCTTTTCTGGTTGAGTGCTTTTGGCTTCTTTGTATTTCAATTCTTTGACTTGATTCTTGCGATCCTCTAGTCTGCTGTTGGATCTCTGCATATTATTTTTTATTTTAGTCAGTGTATGCTTAATTTCTAGTTGGTCCTTTTTCATATCCTTGAGGGTCTCGCTAAATTTATCAGCCTTTTCTAGAAAATTCTTGAAAAACCTTATAACCATGGTTTTGAACTCTATATCCAGTTGTTTGCTTTCCTCCATTTCTTTCATTTGTGACCTGTTTCTTTTGTCTCTGCATTTTGGCTGCTTCCCTGAGTTGATAGAGTGGCTTTGTGTGCTAGGTGTCCTATAGGACACTCTTGGTGTACCCCTTTGTGGGCTGTGTGCACCGTCTTGTTGTAGTTAAGTCTTGATTGTTGTTGGTATCATTGGGAGGAATTGACCTCCAGGCCAATTGGCTGTGAGGATCAGCTGTGTCTACGCTGGGAGAACTTCTGTGCTGGAGACACCCTTATGAGACAAGACTTGCAAAAGCCTCTGTGCTCAGCTTGGATGGGGCGGAGTCTCAGGGTGGAGCAGACAGCATTGTTTTTCCATCAGCCCTGACCTAAGAGGCCCCTGTGTCTCAGTGTCCTGTGGTAATCGCTACAAGCACCTCTGAGAGAAAGCCGCCCTCGAGTTCCACCCGCTGCCAGACAGTCCAGTTTCTCCCCAAATGAGTCTGGGTCCCCAGAGTCTTGTCCGGAACTGGAGTTCAGAGCAGTCGGGAGCTTCTGTCTCCCTCCCGCTTGAGAAAGCCAGCTGCATACTCAGTTGCCTGCCCTCTCCGCGCCTCGGTACCTCTGCCTTCCGCAGTTCCTCTGAGTCTCAGTGTGCTTTTCTCTTTCCTGACAGTCCAGTTTCACTCTATATGAGTCTGGGTTCCCAGAGTCTCGCCCGGAACTGGAGTTCAGTGTAGTCGGGAGCTTTTGTCTCCCTCCCACTTGAGAAAACCAGCCGCGCACTCAGTTACCAGTCCTCTCCGCGCGCGCGTCTCAGTACCTCTGCCTCCTGCAACTCCTCTGAGTCTCAGTGTACTTTTCTCTTTCCTTCTAGTTGTAGAATTTCCACTCAGCCAGCCTTCCTGTGGTTCTGGATGATGTTCGTTTTGTCTTTTAGTTGCAGTTTTGAAATTGTTGTGCAAGGCAGCAATTTAGGTGTTTACCTATGCCACCATCTTGGTTTCTCCCACTTTCTTTTTTAAATATATATATATATATATATATATATATATATATATATATATATATATATATATATATATTGATTTTAGAGAGGAAGGGAAAGGGAGAGAGAGAGAGAAACATCAATGATGAGAGACAATCATTGATTGGTTGCCTCCTGCATGCCCAACACTGGGGACCGAGCCTGCAACCAGGGCCCCCGACTGGGAATTGAAATTGTGACCTCCTGGTTCATAGGTCGATACTCAACCACTGAGCCACACCAGCCAGGCCAACTTGCCACTTTCTTATAAGCCTCATGACTTTCACCTGTGTCCCATCCAAGGCAGAACCATCGCTCTCTCCATTGTGTGACCAGGAACCTCTTATGATGTGGAGCAGCTGTTCTTTTACAGTCCATTCCCCTTTCTAGACCAGAAATCAGGGCCAAGAGGTCTCCTTTAAAATTCTCTTGAGTATATAGACTTAGTCTGTGTCCCTCAGTAGGTGCTTAATAGTTGAACAAACAAATCTTCTCCAAGCATGCACATCTTCAGACAGGTGGCACGTGCAACCTGAACACCTCCAGGTCGGTTTGGATCTGATCATGCTCTTCCTTGTCGGGAAACAAACTCAGACATTAGGAGAATGCGGGGTGCCTGAAAGGGAGGTGAAAGCAGGTGCAGGAAGTGGGGGGAAAAGAAAAGGGCAGTGGGGAGCCAGAGTGACGCTGCCCAGATCCCCGGGCCTGCAGAGAAAGCAGCGCGGACTGCTCCAGGCAGCACGGGGGGGAGGGGAAGGGGGGGCTGCGTCGCCTGGTCCTCCCTTCTTTCTCAGATAGGACCCCTAGGAATCAGACCACTGTGCTGTGTGGGAAGCCTAGACTGTTCCGACTTCTTTACATCTTTCCCTGCCTCTAATTATCCTCAGATTGCCCGAGTGCTGGTGAGTGCCCATTCTTGCTTGAGAAATGCCACCTTATAAGAAACCTGCCTATTTCTTGACCTTAGCACACAAGGAAGGTGGCGTGTTCAGTTCTTCAACTCCTACCCATCCACAGTATGCGTGCGTGGGCGTGCAGGGCAGCAGCGAGGCACACAGAGGGCCTTGTGTGCCTGCCCTGGTGCTCAGAGGATCTGGATCAGAAGCATCTGGGCAGCCTGCCACGGGGACCTTCGCAGCAATGCAAACAGTCCTGGCACAAAGGAGCCTCGACTGTGAGGCAAACTGAGAGGTTGGAAGAACAGGAAGGAGAATGACTCAAAATGGATATAGTCCAGAAAAGATACTGTAAAACAAAATTAACATCAATCAAATCATGTTCTGAAAGAGAGCCTTTGCTGATGGTTGAATCTCAGGGCTGGGGAGAGGGGTGGTTTGATTGAGTCTGGAGGTGAGCAAGGCCAGCAGGGAGCCCACACTCTTGGGAGGTGAGCAGGGCCAGCAGAGAGCCCACACTCTTGGGAGGTGAGCAGGGCCAGCAGGGAGCCCACACTCTTGGGAGGTGAGCAGGGCCAGCAGGGAGCCCACACTCTTGGGAGGTGAGCAAGGCCAGCAGGGAGCCCACACTCTTGGGAGGTGAGCAAGGCCAGCAGGGAGCCCACACTCTTGGGAGGTGAGCAGGGCCAGCAGAGAGCCCACACTCTTGGGCCATGGCTGTGCTTGTGAAATAAGGAGAGCTGAGCCCCGCAAGCGCCGTCTTGGAGACAGTGGCTCCTCTGTCTTCCCCTGAAGACAACAGCGGCCTGCAAAAGGGTCTCCAGCAGCACCAACCAGCACCGCAGTCGTTCTGGTGGCAAAACAGGACCAGTGAGAAACAGTGACATCAGAGGCTGGCCTGACACCAGTTCTGTCACTGTTTGGATGTGGGAGCCCAAGGAACTAAAGCCACTCTGAATGACAAAGGCTTGGGACTGGGCAAGTCCCTGGAGCAGGGGCACCTGCAAGAAGATAGAAGTGGAGGCATGCTTGAACAACTAAACAGAAAAATAAATGGCTGTATTCGTAACGACAAATTAAAGCAGTTCAGGCAAACTTTATCCGTATCTATCTGGCAGGTGATTGACTCTCAAGACACGTGGGTTCTACAAGACTGGTTACCTACGAGGGCTCAATTTATTTGTTGGGTGAGTTCCTGATTTTTGTTGTCCTCTTCAAACAAGTAGATAAATATAGTACAATTTTGTCTTAATTTTCATTTCATTGTAAACCACTTTTAAAGTAAGATCTTTGTTAAAAATAACATTTAAAATTTTCCTGATTTTCACACTAATGCATATTTATGGTTGAAATTTTTGAAAATTAAAAAACCATAAAGAAAATAAAAATTATCTATAGTATCATCCGCCAGAGATAACTACTGGTAACATTTGGTAAATTTCCTGCCATATTTACTTAGGTAGAGAGGTTATAGATTGTTCTGCTCTGTTTTGACCAATAATATTTTATCATGAGCATTTCCCAACACTATTAAATATTAATTGAATATATTCCATCATAAAGATGAAATATAAATCAACAATCATAATTTTTAATGTTTTAGTTTTTCAATTTATAAATCAAGTTGTGATAAATATTCTCTTCTTAGATGTTAATAAACTTTGTATAATATCCTAGAAGTGAATCTGTTGGACCAAGTCATATGAACATTTTGAAACTCATAGTTCAATTTACCAACTGCCCTTCTAAAGGTTGTTACCAGCAATTTGCATAGCAGCCCCTAACCTTACCAACAACAGGGAAATTTGGGAACTTTTACCTAAGGAACATATCTTATGGTTGGAAAGAACGCTCACTCTCACTAATTGAGATTGTTCTTAGAGGAGGAGGTAAAAAAATATAGCAATAGATGGAAAGATCCTTAAAATGTTTGACTACTATATATTATCGCCAATCCTGGGCCAGCTGATGAGTCACGATGTCTAAATCTGGGTAAGCACAAAAATATAATTAAAACTGTAAACATGTTACTTGGCAATAGTTATATGTGAACAGAATCATCCTCGATTTACCTTTGTTTCAATAGCCTTACACCTCTCATTGTACAATACAAGCACTGTCCTTTCAAAGTGTCTGCTCTTAGAAGTCAGTCAGAGTTGAGTAATTTGTGGTGCCAATTAGCTCAACTCATTATTAACATACTCAATTTCTTTAGATCTTAGCTGCATGGTGAAAGTACTTGGTGCTTTTGAACCCATTCTACTGGTCTTCCTTTTCCTGATGTACACCTGCCCCTGATACATGCACCACTTGTTCCCATCTAACTGAAGGGCATGCGCAGGCTCTCCGCAAGTGAGGACAGGCTGGCTGGCTGCTGTTCTCTCCCCTTCTTCCTGTGATCTGTCCCAGCCACTCCATCCCAGCATTGCCACCTGTCCCCGGTCAAGAGCACCCTTTCATGGCCCAGAAGAATTTATGTGACGATGATCTCTTCTCTGCCTCTTCTTTTTCCCTCTTCAGGACAGTCCTGTACTTGGGTGCTTTTTCTTTGGTTCAGTACTTCTCCCTGAACAGTCATGTCCATTGTAGTCGGCTTCTCACAAGTGCAGCTGTCTTCTCTCCATCCTTTGATCTCCCCTCATTTTCTTCCAACTCTTGCCCATTGATTCTAAGAAAGACTCTCCTCCTTACATGCTCTCTTCCTCTAGCCTTGCTCCCTTTTAAGTATATATATATTTCAGAGGGAGGAAGGGAGAAGGAGAAAGAAACACCAATGATGAGAGAGAAACATCGATCAGCTGCCTCCTGCATGCCCCACACTGAGGGGTTGAGCCTGCAACCTGGACATGTGTCCTGACCAGGAATCAAACCATGACCTCCTGGTTCATAGGTCGACACTCAACCAGCTACATTTGAATATTTTAAATCTACAATATACAGCTAAAGCTTTAAATTTCATATCGCAAAATGTGAGAATTTTAAATTATATTTCTGGTAATATGAATATTGAACATAACTCAGTTAATTGCAAGGCCTCCACCACATAGAGCAGAAAGCCCATTAAGTGTAAAATTGTTCTGAGGGAATAACAGAACAAGAGTACAGAATTATACTGCACCGTAGACCTTGTAGGTCATAAACCATGCAATTCTTTCTCTCTCTTAAGAACATTTTAAGTCAATTATGAGTTCTTTTGTTTTGAATCACTGAAGCATTTTAAAGTAATATGCCTTTCTGAAAGTAGTAAATTAATGTTCCTTCAGTGAAATTTTCACTCAAATGTCAGAACCACTACCAACTTTCTACATTATTAGTTTTACTAAAAACTTTTTTAGTTCCACAATGTGGGAATGTTTTCTTTCAATCTAAATAATTCCTTATTTTTGCAAAAGCACTAATAATTGAAGTATTTTTAACAATATTTTTTAAAAATCCCGTTAAACATATATTTTCTGAATTCAAGAGAGTAAGATGCACTTACAGGATGGAACGGAATATGGAATAGACACATCACCGTTCTTACAGGACGGAATGCTTTCCCTCTGCAAACCACGAGGCTAGCAGTGGGAGAAGACTGTGTGTGTGTGTGTGTGTGTGTGTGCATGTGTGTGCGTGTATGTGTATGAGTGTGTGTGTGTGATGGAGGTGGTGTTTTTAGGGGAGGCATGGGTGACAAAAGTGGTAAGAGATAATAAGAATCCGAGTTGTCTCCGATACAGGTGAAGGCCTCTTTTTGAGCAGCCATATTGAATAAAGTGCTGTCATATAGACATACACAATTGGATGCCTACAAGCTTAACATTTTATCTTTTCTTCATTTTCCTTCTTCCCGACACCTGCCCCAGCACCAAAGGACACTGAAGACGACACAAAGTGGGCCAAAAATGCCCTTCTTTTTTGTGTGTGTTAATCCTCACCCAAGGATATTTTTTCATTGATTTTTGAGATTAAAAGGGAGGGAGGGAGACACAGATTGTCTCCCTGATTTGGGGGCGGGGGGCAGGGGTGGCAACCAGGGATCAAACCTGCAACCTAGGAATGGAACCTTCAAACCTTCGGCCCTTGCATGCATGGGCCAGTGCTCTAACCACTGAACCCCATCAACCAGGGGCAACAATGCCATTCTTAATGTGGCAAACATACTACCTAAATGAGCTTAGAAACAAACAAACAAACAAGGAGAGGTCTCAGCGTTTCCCTGCAGAAATCACCAGCTGGAGGCAGAAGAAACAGTGTCTGCCCCGACACCCTTCCTCTCAGCCTCACGGTCAGCAGCGGAAAGACACAGACAGCTGGCGGACAGGATTGAACGTCCTTTGTCCCGAGGCTGGAGACAAGTGTCTTGGGAGGCTCAGTCCAGGTACAGCGACGCATTTCGTGACGTGTGAATCACTGATGGTTCATCTTCGCGGAAGGAAGTTATTTTTCCCTCGCTGCTCATAACCAGCAATGTTTGCACAACATCAGGAATCCAGAGAATAACCGGAAGAGAAGACGTTTCAGACTTCATTGCCTGACAACTTTTATCTTTCCAAGAAACTGCCTTTATTTTAATAGCAACTTTCTCCTTAGCAGAACAAGATCCACAGATGCAAAACCAGGACAGTGAGGCTAAGACAAACTTCCAGGAGTGATTTCTTCAGGAGATGAATCTGGCGAAGCAAACATGTTTATTCATTCGAAACATCAACACAACTACCTCTGACAGAACTTTTTACTAACACTGGAGAAAGGCCTAAGTATGTATATAGGCTGTCCCCCCAAAAAGGATACACACTTTGAATGTAATCATAAAGGCGGTGCTTGTTAAAATACACTTCATTTGCTTTTAACAGCTATCAGCTAAAAATGTATATATTTTGGGGGGACATCCTATATGTTCCATTGTGGCATTACTCATTCCTATAACGTTTCCACAGAAAGGAGGGAAAAAAGGCTCGGTGCTTGAATAAGATCTTTTTCTTTCAATGTTGTCACACCCCCCAGGGCTCCAACATAAAGATGTGGTATGAAGAATTCCCCATCTCAAAGCTCGCCTTGTGTCCCCAGAGCAAAGTGGGCCTGCTCGAGGCCCGGCCGGCCAGGCTGTGGGCGTGGCCGCCTGCCAAGGGGGCGTGGCCGCCTGCCAAGGGGGCGTGGCCGCCTGCCAAGGGGGCGTTTCCCTGTGCGCTAGGCGGGCTCCGCCGGCATCCGCGCCGGTCTCCTGTTGACCGAACGCTCTCTGCCCTCCCGGAACACGATGCCAAAGGCGGGGAATGCTCTCACTTCCCCATCTTTGCAAAGAAAGGAGGAACGGGTTTTTTTGGCAGTTGTCCGAGTGCATTTTTGGAGTGTTTTCCTACTTTCTTTGGCCACAAGAGTTCGTGCAGGCTAAGCTCAACACCCGTACCTGCCGGGGGCGCTCCCTTTAGCACACGCAGGACTGTCCCACCGGCCGGCCTCCGCCCCACGGGCGTGGAAGACGTTAGCCGGCCAAACCGCAGGCAGGCTTTAGCGAGGGCGGATCAGGTTGGAATTAAGTTACCAGCAAGCTAGACGCTGGGCACCGCTGCACTTGGGGCTGGTCGGCTCCCATTCCCCCTCCTCCCGACTCGCGGTGGGGAGGGGGCACCGTGGGCGGGGCAGGTCCGCTGTGACCCCGGTTTTCCACCAGCGCCTGCACCTGCCGCCCCCACCCACGCGGTCGCAGCCACCTTCCCGGGCCCCCCGGCCTCCGGAGGCGAGGACGGGGCGCCCCGGCGCGCGGATCCGTGGGCCCAGCGCGCTCTTTATTTTTACGTTTTAAGCCGGTCTCGGGGGAGTCGGGTTCGGCGGGTTTGCTCTTTGAAATGCTATATTGGGAACCTCACACATTAAAAAAGAGGGAAAAGTCTTTTCCTCCCTATTGCAAGCCTTCCCGGTTCCCTCGGCAGCTGGAGAGCAGGCCCAGGCGGCGGCCCCTCCCCGCCGCCCCCGCCCGGAGCCCGAGCCCGAGCGGGAGCCGCCCCCGCCCGCCGCCCGCGCGGGCCTCCCAGCTGCCGTGTGAATGGCCGCCCTCCGGGGCCGCGGCGGGGGCGGCGGGGAGGGGCCGTGCCCGGCCCGGCGGCCGCCACCCCCACCCGCGGCGGCCCACGCCGCGCTCTGCGTCACTCGGCCGCGGGGGCGGCAGCCGGAGCGGCGCTGGCGGCAAGAGCGGAATCTCCCGACGTGACAGCGCGGGGGCGGCGGCGGGGGCGGCGGGAGGGCGGGCGCCGCGCGCGGGGCGGAGGGAGCTGGGGGGAGGGAGCGGGAGGAGGGGAGGGGAGGGAGGAGCGGGAGCGGGAGCGGGAGGGCGGGCCCGGCGGGGGAGGCGCCACGGCCGCAGCCCGCGCGCCCCGAAGCGGAGGAGCTGCCCCCCGCGCGGCTGGGCGAGAGCCGTCGGGGCTGCGGGCGGGAGGCGGGCGATCGGAGCCGGCGGGGAGCTGAGCGCGCGCCCGCCGCCGTCCCTTCCCCCCTCGATGGGAGCGGGGGCGTCCCGGCCGCCGCCGCAGTCTGTGCAGGGAGAGCCGGGGGCCGGCACCTCGGAGTCGGGGCTGAGCAGCCTTCGGGGGAGCGCGCGCCCGGACCGCTGGCCGAGTACGTACCGACCGCCGTCCGCGGGTGCGGGGCGCGCGGGCACCGGGGGTGGGGGGACGGGCGTCCGTGGGAGCAGGCCCCGCGCCGCCGCCGGGGGAGAGGGCGGCATCCGGCTCGTGTGGGCGATTCCCGGAGAAATGCGGGGCGCGGGGGCCGCGAGACGGGGACGAGCCAGGCGGCGGGCCTGGCCTGGGAGGCTCCGCTCCGGGAAGCCGGGGTGCCGGTCCCTGGCCGCCCGGCGGGGGTGCGCGCCCGGGCCCCCCGGGCAGTCTCGGCGCGTCTGTTTACTTTGTGGGAGCCTGGCGCGCACCGTCCTGCTTTCGTCCGGGCATCCTCGCCCGAGAGCCTCCGCCTGCGGAGCGGAAGGAGTTTGCTGGGAAGCGGCTTGCAGAAACTTGGCTCCGCGGCGCCGGGGAGCGAGAGGCTCGTCGTGCTCGCTGAGGGCGAGAGTGGGATTTGCAAACACGTGGGGCACACAAGGCCTGGACGCCGAGGTGTGCGACCTTCCTCGTGGGCCAACACTGCGAGTGCCATCCAAGGTGTGGCGTCTGCAGCCTCAGGGCTCACAGCGCCGGAGGTGGCAAAGGGCCCTCAGTGAGTGCAGAGGTCTGGGGGCAAGGAGACGGGGGAGGACTAAGCCCCTCTCGGTTCGCTGACCCCGCTCTGCAGCTGGGGACCTGGAGCATTGACTTGCACACGCTGTCCTGACCTCTCGCACCAGCAGATCTCGGAAGCGTTCAAAATGTGGGGATAGCTGTCATTTTAAAATCTCTTCCGAGTTAACCTGTCACTACCAGTTGGTTTGCCAGTGACGTGTCTGCAAACTTGCAAACTTAACGGAGTGCAAAGATCAGAAGCTGCAAGGGAAACTCTCAGGTCCCGTTTAAAAATATTTTGGCAGCTTTAATAGGTGATACTAGATTGCACAGGAACAGAGGAACGGAGTTTGAAATGGATTAGTCACGTAGGAAATGCCAGGCTGTTTTGTTAGAAAAGTGTGCACGCAGGGAATTACCTCCTCAGGTTTTCACCTTTTGGAAGTCCCTCCCTGTAAAACAGCAAATGATGACATGTCATAATGTATGTGTGGGTTTCAGGAGAAATGCTGGCAGGGAGGATGCACAGGATTTACTTTCTTTCGGGTGGAGGCCGGAGTCTTCCTCAAGAGTTGAAAGAGCTGCTGCTAATCCAAGTGCCAGGCGAGTGGCCCTTGGGTGGGTTCAAGGGGATCCGTTTCCCTCCGTTTTCCGGTAGTAAGGCATTAAATATTGTCCTCTCATTGAGTTTTTAAAATTACCTTGTTCTTACGGGTGTTAATCCTGCATGTAAGGGTCCTTATAGGTGTCTGACAAGGTCAGCCTTCTTTATTCTTGTTTGAGTGTAAGATACTGGAAAACTGGGTCTGGAAAAAAATTATTTCAAGGAACCATTGAGAGGTTTCTTATTTTAATTTTATTTTTAGCATCTTGCACAAAAGTTAACATGCCATCTTGGTATTAGCAAAGTATTTTCCTTGGCTATTATGATGTCCTGTTATATGTGAATATCAGTAAGAATAGGAGTAATAAAAACACTGAGGCGTGCGTTTTATTTTATTTCATTCTGTCTCTGATTAAAATGACAAAAATCCTTAGGAATACTATAGCTGATATAAGGAAATGTAGTCAGCTTATATGTCTAGTAAATAATTTGCTATGTTTAATAAATACTTTACATCTTGTCTTATTTCAGAATTATTGATAAAATTGAGTAATCTCAGCTAAATTAATTTTAAAATTTCCTTTTCGTGACTAGTAATTAACATCCATTGTTCTATAGGAAAGTTCATAGATCTTCATTCTCCTTGCTTAGAGAATAAGTTAAAGCATTAGATATTTTTTCTTTCTTACAAAATATTTTTATTGATTTCAGAGAGGGAGGGAGAGAGAGAGATAGAAACATCAATGATGAGAATCATTGATGAGCTTGATGAGCCCACAACCTGGACATGTGCCCTGACTGGGAATCTAACCTGACCTCATGGTTCCATAGGTCTACACTCAACCACGGAGCCACGCAGGCCAGGCAGATGTTTTCCTTTAATACCACTTTAAGGCACATTGGTTTGTTACTAAGGATTCTGGGGCTTTGCCCTGTGGATTCTTTGAAATAAGAAATTACATGTATTACAAAATGGGGGTTTGAAACCTTTGAAGAATTTATTGCATAAACTTGAAATATTTAAAGCAAAAGATGGTTGGATGGAAATAGAAGTATGTCAGGTTTTTGTGTCTGTTGACCCAGACACTGTCCTAAGACTTAGGCCTCCTCTATTCCGTTGTAATAAATCTAATTGTTTTTGTTTGTGCTGTTCATGGGCATTACTGGAAATGAGAGCTCTGTAAAAACACCTTTAAACGTGAATCTCTATTCTGGATGCCACAGAAACATGATATGTTTTATTTACATGGAAAGGACCATTTTATAGTATGTTTTGAACAGTTTAAGATCTTGCTAATGTATAATTAACTTGAGTACATACATTTCATTGTGGAGTTTTTAAAATATTTTAAGGAATAAGTAATACCACCCAAGCATAACATGTTTGCTAGCCCCTTTGCTTTGGATTTATCTTACCTACTTCTTTTACTCTTTTTAGTAGAATGAAGAATTGCACAGTTATATTAAATGCAAATTTCCTTTCTGAACTGACATGTTCAAAAACTAGTACAATAGAATATACTCTCTTAAACTTAATGATGGAGCAAGTGGGAACTTAGAGAAGTTGATGCTGGGGAAAACAGTAATCCTTGTCTTGTCAGAATTCAGCTAAAAATACCATTAAGCTTTCAGATAGTTTGTCATTTCTCAATATGTTGTATTTAGGAGGCTGCACATTAATATAAACAGTATGTTAATTTTATAATTTTTAAAGAGAACTTTCTGGAAAAGATGAAATTTAGGTGTACTGTGTGTATACTACATGATCGGAGGGCATGTATTGTGTGATGAATGACGTGGCTGTTGGTTGTTTGAAGAATTTCCAGCCATATTGTATGATACTGATATTTACCTATTGGTATTAGAATTAGGTTAATGTATAGTTATGCCTTAATTGCAAAATAAATCTGATTTACTTCTTTCTAATTTTGATAATTTTAAACTTACACTTTCATTAGAACTTTAAGGGGTCAGAAAGAATTTTTTTCCGCAGCGTCATTCAGAATTCAGAAAAGAATCAATAGAGAAAAATATTTTAAGTTTCCCAGATTACCATTAATTTTATTAGAAGCTAATGTTTAATTCATAGCTATGACAGTATTAAAATCCAAAAATATCTTGATTTAAGATATATCACTGCATGCTTACTAACAAGTGCCTCTGGGTAAATCATTTGGTACTTGAAACACATACACAGGGCCGAAACCGGTTTGGCTCAGCGGATAGAGCGTCGGCCTGTGGCCTCAAGGGTCCCAGGTTCGATTCCAGTCAAGGGCATGTACCTTGGTTGCGGGCACATCCCCAGTAGGGAGTGTGCAGGAGGCAGCTGGTCGATGTTTCTCTCTCATCGATGTTCCTAACTCTCAATCCCTCTCCCTTCCTCTCTGTAAAAAATCAATAAAATATATTAAAAAAACAAAACAAAAATAACCCATACACAGGAGTTGACTACCTAAGCCAACCCCTCAATCACGATGTAACTGAGCCATGTTGATTATGTTGGCGGAGCTCTAGGCCTAGGAAGAAGTGAGAAGAATCCATTTCCTAGGTGTAAGGCCCATCCTTCCCCAAGCCAAATTCTTCTTATAAACCTGTTCAGCTGCAGCCTTTCAGTGTACCCACTGCCCCTTCTCCCAGGCCTTCAGGCCACCCTCCTCTGAGCGCGAGGTGGCACTTCAGGGCCCTCCAATGTAGTCTCTGCCCTCCCTCACCCTGGCCCTCGCTGTCTTTCATCCACCTGGTGTGCATCTAGATGTGGAGAGGAGAACAAACCGGCGGAACTAATTCACCTTAATCTGTAATGACTCAGAAGCTAACTCTTCCCGAGTTTTTTCACATTTTTTATGAGCCTGTAAGAGGTTGCTGTTAACTTAGGTAATTTTAAAGTAAAAGTTTCAGGCAGCATTGGGAGGGAGGAATTTATAGTTCTCTGTGCAAGTAAGCCACATCTTACTGGAGTTAGCCCCGGGTTCTCTCCACTCCTGGATGAGTGTCTCTTTGGAATGCCACAGATTTCATAAAAGAGTGCGTGTATACACACTATGTATGTGTTTGTGTGTGTGTGTGTGTGTAGATATAGATGCGTGAAATATCTATATACGTTTCCTACATCATGAAGAGGAGGATTTAAGAGTGGTGATTATGAAACCATCTGAATATAATGATCATTTATAAGATTGATATTTGTTGTTTGGGGATAGTTTATACTGCGTTTTAATTTATAGGAACCATAAAGAAAAAGACCTAGGATCTCTCATGACTAAAATTGACTTCTTAAAATATGGCTGGGGCTGGACTGTCATATGTATATTATAGCACCAACCAGGTGGAGTTCTTATATTTGGGAGAGGACCCTTCGATCTCTTGGGGAAGATAGCTGTGCTGTGGGAATTCGGCATATAGCCTGATAAGAAAGAGGAAGTCTTGAGGATGGGAGAATGAAGAGGGCTGTAGTTTGTAAAGTAGCAGGAGGTGCTGTTATTAGATTGCTAATTCACTGGCACACGGATCCGAAGGCATCCCTTTTGGATATGAAAGAAGCTGCTGGTCAGATTCTAACTCAAACATTGGGTTTCATGTAACAGCAGCCTTTATGGAGATGGTACTGAACACTGTGCTAGGAACAGAGGGGGATAGAAGATGAATGAGACCAGTTCCTGCCCTCGGGGAGCTTAGCCCTAACCACTCCTGCTTAGTCCTTGAACCACAGGGAAGCACTTGATAGGCTATGGGAAACCACTTCCCTGACATCCTCCACGCTGGGATGTGGGGATTCAGGGTAGGACAGAGGCCTTGCATGGTCACTAGGGAAAAGAACTATTCCTTCATTCCTGCCTCGGTCTATTCCAAGCTTCAGCCTGCGGTATGGCCCCACAGCTCACTCTCAAAACTGGCCAGTGACTACTGGCCTCTCTCTAACCTCTCCACAGCTTGACACCAGCCCTTGAAATGCTTTTCACCTAGACTTACACGGTGTCTTCCCTACCTTCCCTTGGCAGTTCTTTGCAAAACTTTAATTCAAAGTTTTAAATTCGATCTCTTTTCTACTGTCTATTGATATTCTCCCCCGATGAGCACATCCACTCCCAAGCTTCAGTCACCGCCTCTAGGAGACTGCCCTCCAGATTGCTAACTGCAGCTGGAGGAGGGGCCCCTGGGCCCGGGGCCAGGGTTATTGCCTAGTGCTCTCAGATCCAAGTGCACACAAGCACTGGCTGCAGAGTGAGATGCCTCTCACACATGTCCAGTTTGCAAATGAAAAGTAAGCACTTCATGACTTAATTACAGCCTCTTAATTAAAAGTATAACCAAAGTCATAGTAGTCGTTGTCATATGCATTCTCAATCAACAAATACAAGTAGAACTATCAATGAATATTTGCAACTTTGTATTTAAAGTGATTTTCATACCTGAAAAGTTTGAAAACCATTAGCTCAAAACATTTTTCTGATAATTCAGCATTTCAACTACTACTTGGGGATTATCAAAATCTCAAAATGGGTAAGTCCGAAAGCAAGGATGTTTATCTTACCTTCCTCCCTTCTTCCAGACTCCCATATTTATTCTTTCCAACTTTATTTCTCTCGTTGCACCACTACTCTCCCAGTTTCCTGAATTAACGGAAGTGGGGTTGCATCTTTGTGTTTTCCTCTTCCTTCCGCAAATCTGCGTGTCCTTCAGCCACAGCATCACCCTTCTTCTTTCTCTGCCCCCAAAGCACCGAGTTCTAGTTCTCAAGCGTCTTGTCCCAACAACTCCCTCACCTCCTCACTGCAGTGCCAACTTCCATTTCCTCATGCACAGGGTGGCTCTTTGCTCACCTGTGCCAACGTCTCCACTTAGAGAAAGAAGTCCAAACGGCTCATCGGCGCGTCCCAGACCCACACCTGCCTTTCCAGCTCGCTCTCTGGTCCCTGTGATGCCCCTGCGCTCCTACCAGCCAGATGGACTGAGCATTCCTCACACGTGCCTCCTGCTTCCCCGCCCCCAGGCCAGGCAGCCTTCTCCCCTCACACCTCCGAGGCCTTTTCCAAAAAGCCGCCCACACCCCTGGCTGTGGGCATGCTCTCCTTCTCTGAGCTCCACAGAATGCTCTCTCTCACTTAAGTCTGCCAGCGACTGAGCTGGTCCTGGGGATTCAGAGGGAAGGTGGGCTCGCCCGGAGAACACTGAAGAGGGAGGAGACAAGGAAACACACTTCACCGCTGTGACGGATGCTGTGAAGTGGCACACGGGAGGAGTCATGGACTGCTGAGTGGATCTGCTGTGCTGCTGGCTCCCTGTGCTTAGTGTGTGAGGAGAGATCAGTTAGAGGCTTTCTCTTGATGCATTTGACCTTCATGTTGAAGCATGAATAGAGTTTGTAAAAACAGAAAATCTCACCATATAAAAATTTTCTTTTACATTAAATCTAATTAATATATGAAGTGGTGGGTGTTTAAAGGATCACAACACACTTCTGTAGGAAACTGAAGCCTTCTCCTGCTGCCAAACTCGGGGAGAAAACTCCTTTCCCAGCAGGCAGTGCGGCCTCAGGAAGCCCCTGGGCTCCAAGCGCACCTCCTTCGCTGTCAGCTGGTATCTTGACTTTGGAAATACACACGTGGTCCTGTCGGTCCCTACAGAGCTTTGTGATCGCAGCTACTTTCTCACCAGTACCGAGCGTTTTCTCCCGGGAACTAGGGCGTTTCCTTTATTTCTGGGTACAGATGAGAAAGGAGAAACAGTTGGAAATGAATATATTCTAAAACCGTTGCCTTTTCTCAGAAGAATAAGTCCTAAGTTTGGGTCTTTAGTTCTCCCTTTAAGTTTCTTTTTAAATTGTATTTGCCTAACATTTTTTTCTTATTGCTCATAAAAGGATTCAAAAACTCCATTCTAGATTTTCCCAAATACTCTTTCCTCTATTCCATAACTTGGGGGAGTACATAGGATGAGATAGATAATTGATGGTATCATAAACCTTGCAAAGTTACAGCCCTCTTATAAAAAGGATTTGGTGTGTGTGTGTATTTGTATGCTCTTGAGTTGATAGCCTGTGGAGCTATTGCGTTAGGTGTGTGATGGGAAAGTAAGTTCCTGTCCTTCCGCCTTAGACAGTTTCTAGAAGCCTTTGTTTGGTGTAACGGTGGGAAACAGAATTGAGCTCGTGTCTGTCACTCCTGAGAGCTGCGTTTTTGTGGGTCAGTTTCCAGCTGGGTGATACTCGGGAGGGGAGGGCCAGCAGACCATCCCGTGGGGACGGGAAGATGCAAGAGTGTCTTTGTCCAGTGGACCGAGGTGACGTGGTTGTGAAGGCGGACCTTAAGAGCCCGGATGATCACAACACAGAGGAGTTTGTGGTGCCCAGAGGGGTTACTGAACAGGGATCTTCTCGCGTGGTTTGCCCGAGAAGTCTCTTGGAAAGTCATCAGTTCACATGGCAATACCCCTCTCCAAGAAAAAGCCTTAAAAGTTGAGGAGTCGCTAGCTGATCAAAGCAGATTGTGGGTGACCAGGGGTTGCAGGAGTGGGGCCTCCCAGGAGTCAGCCTAGAATGGCAGGGAGAGGCGCTCTCCCGGGAAAGGGTGGCCGAGATGCGCATCCTGGGGAGCATTCTGGTGGATGGCCCGGAGCACAAGGCCCAGGTTTGGTCTGCCTTCGGGATTCCTCTGCGGGCCTCCTCTCCCAGTGAATGAGGGCGCCGTCTGTTTTCACCGGAGAGTGGAGCTTCCATTTTCTTCTGCATTCTTTTCGCCTTCTGTAATTTTCTCCACAGAGGGCCGCAGGGGCCTTCCATCCTAAGAGGGTGCGTTATTACAAGTCTGTTTCTCTGAAATGGAAGTACTCGGCCCACACCTTTGTATGTGGGAGGTCTCCAGGCAACTGTGAACAACGTGCCGGCTGCGGAGAGGTCAGCAAGTGCTTTGCCGGGTCTTGTTCTTTCTCTCTAAAGGCGGCTTCTGTCTTGCGTGGCTCTGCCCTTTCGGTCTCCTCCGTGGCTCTGTCTCGGGCTCTCTCGCCCTCCCTGGTGTCATCCTGTGTCTCTGACCCGTATACACACTGAGACCCCAGCGCTGTGCCATGAAGTGCAGTGTGTTTGAAGGACATCCCGTCGTCCTGATTTGTCTGTGTCCCCAAGGCCTGTCACAGCCTAGACTCTCCCGTCGTCATCCATCACTCCTTTCTTTCTGGGACGTGAGCACGTAGGCCGAAGGATCACCAGGTCTTGTCATGGATTTGTTGGAAGTCTTCCTGCCTTTCTCTTGTTCCTAAGATACCGTCTTCTGTCTTCTCACCTGCAGTTCATACTGAAGGCTCTCTCTTCCTCTGCCTACCAGACTGATGTAGCTGTTTTTTCTTTATAGAATGGGAATCACTAAACCTATCTTGCAGGTTAGACATAATGAATGTAATGTACAGTGTTTATCATATTGTCTGGCACAAAGTAAGTATTCAGCGAATGGTGGAATACTAGGCTTCTTACCTCCTCCTGGAGTGGAGTATCCCTCGCTTCCCCTCGGTGTGCACAGCATGGACGCGGCGAAGTGAGTAGTCAAAACACGGGCCACGGCGCCCTGAGAACCTTGGTTAGAGTCCTAGGCTTCTGCTCAACTAGCAGTGAGCTCACAGGCAAGGCTGAGCCTTTGGCTTTCTCTCTTTAAAGTGGGAACAGCTACACTGGCCCGTAGTGTTGTGGGGAGAGCAGAAGGAGATGACTGTGCAGAGGGCACGGTTCCTTCACAGTCCGTACCTGTGCTGATGCGTCTGGTTCTGCACTTCCCACCCCGCGTGCCCAGATCCCGGAGTGGCCGCCGAGTCCTGGGTGAGGAGTCTGGGGCCCGTGTGATGAGTCTCTCCCCTCTTCCCTTGCAGGCTAAGCACGTCGGCAGGGATGGCGGCGGCCTTGCCGCGGACGCTGGGGGAGCTGCAGCTGTACAGAATATTACAGAAGGCCAACCTGCTGTCCTACTTTGACGCCTTCATCCAGCAAGGCGGCGATGACGTGCAGCAGCTCTGCGAAGCCGGAGAAGAGGAGTTCCTGGAAATCATGGCCCTCGTGGGCATGGCCAGCAAGCCCCTGCATGTCCGGAGGCTGCAGAAGGCGCTGCGGGACTGGGTCACCAACCCCGGCCTCTTCAACCAGCCGCTCACCTCCCTGCCCGTGAGCAGCATACCCATCTACAAGCTGCCGGAGGGGTCGCCCACGTGGCTGGGCATATCCTGTGCCAGCTACGACCGGGGCAGCGGCGCCCGGGAGCCGCACGTCAAGGTGCCCAAGTGCGCGGCCATCACGTGCGTGCAGAGCCCGGGGCCGGGCAAGCCCGACGGGGCGGGGAGCCTGGCGCTGCAAGGCGTCGGGGAGTCCAGACTCTGGCAGGGCCCCCACGGCACGGAGAGCGAGCACAGCCTGTCCCCCGCCGACCTGGGCTCCCCCGCGTCCCCCAAGGAGAGCAGCGAGGCCCTGGACGCCGCCGCCGCGCTCTCGGTGGCCGAGTGTGTGGAGCGCATGGCCGCCTCGCTGCCCCGGAGCGACCCTGGCGAAGTGAAGGAGCTGCTGAAAGCCAACAAGAAGCTGGCCAAGATGATCGGCCACATCTTCGAGATGAGCGACGAGGACCCCCGCAAAGAGGAGGAGATCCGCAAGTACAGCGCCATCTACGGCAGGTTTGACTCCAAGCGCAAGGACGGCAAGCACCTCACGCTGCACGAGGTAAGGGCGGTGGGGGCTGGGGGGCGCTGTAGTGCTGCTGGGAGGGCAGCCGGGGCACAGCGCCCAGGGGCCCTGCAGCAGCGATAGGCCGGGAGGTCTTCGCCAAAGAGGCCGTGTCTCCTGTGCTCGGGTGGTTTTTTTTTTGTTGAGCTCAAACATGAGCTTCGGAACTACAGGGAAGGATAACTTAGAAAAATGTCAGAATTTCAGCAGTGAAAGCACCAAGTCTTTGCATTTACAAAGCAGTGGGGGTTTTTTTTTTTTTCCATTAAATAGGATTTAAATGTAACCATTCATTTAAAAAAACATTTTTGTAGACATTGTTTTAGAAAAAAAAATTGTGGAAATAACCAGAACTTAAAGCAAGTTTCAGGTAGCACAGAAAGCAAATTAGATGACTGTTGGAAGAATTATTATAACTCCGGTTTCATTTGTCTGGACTTAGATTGTTTTGGTTTGATATTGGGCATTAAAAGTCCTCGTTGTTTTCTCTTCCTAGCACTCAATCTAGAAATGTTCCGCTTGTGTGTGAGATGCATATGTATCTCATTTGCATTTGCTCCCTTTCTCTTGTCCACCTGGCCAACACACCGTCTTAAGATTGAGCTCAAGCATAAGCTTAACTCTGATACCTTCAGTCCCAGTGACCTCTCCCTTCCATGTGTGTCCCCACATACACTTCTGTCGCAGTAACGTCAGCTCTTATTGTACTCATTTGTACACTGCTCTGTCCCTCTCAGTCTATGTGCGTTTCGTGAAGGCTGAGAGAATGTCTCATTCACTTTATGTCCTCAGAACCTAACATACCCAACAAATGATGGAAAAATAAATGCATTTTCAAAACTTTAGGAAGATATTATATAGTTAAATTTTTAATAGCCATTTATCCTTTACAAGAAAGAAATAAGCCCTGTTTGAAAATATGTTCTGTTGGATGCAGAATTCCATCTTAGAAACATGAGATCTTTCCCCCAGTACAGACTTGTACTGTAACAATAAAAAAGAATATATACTTAGGCAAAAGTAGTCAGTTATTGCAAAGGATGTCAAGTGATTGAATCTGTAAACTTTGAGATACATTTCTTTATGTATACAAATATGGGATCATATTTTGCACACTGTTCTCCAAATTCCTTTCTTTTTAAAATTTAACATGCACACACAGTACAATATAATATTAGATATTTTTTAAGTCAGTACACACAGAGCTACCTTATTTATGGGTTGCATGTTTCTCTATAAGACTATATGCCAACATCTAAGATTATGGGGTCAAAGGATTTATAAATTTAATATTTTAGTAGATACTGCTAAATTACCTTCTAAAAGCTACAATAGTTTACATCTTCACTATCATTATATGCAAGTGTCCATTTCTCTACACTTTTGCTAATATTGTGTTTATCATTCTATTTTAAACTAAAAAAACTGTTTTCAATTACAGTTTGCATTCAGTATTATTTTGTACTAGAGGCCCAGTGCACGAAAATTCATGCACTCGGGGGGTTCCCTCAGCTCGGCTTGTGCCCTCTCACAGTCCGGGAGCCCTCAGGGGATGTCCTACTGAAGGCCGCAGCCTGGCCTCCCTCTGTGGGAGGCGTTCGGGCAGGCGATCAGGGGACAGCACCGCCCCCATCACCCCGCTGCCGCTGCCGCCGCCACCAGCCTCCCTCTGTGGGAGGCAACCGGGTGGGCCATCAGGGGACGGCGCCGCCCCCATCACCCCGCCGCTGCCGCCACCGCTGGCCTCCCTCTGCGGGAGGCGACCGGGCGGCCGATCGGGGGACAACGCCAGCAGGTGCAGTCCCCATCCCCCCCCATCGCCCCTCCGCCAACCCTGGTCGCTGCAGCCTATCCCCCCCCCATCGCCTTCCCCTCCCTCTGCCCGCTGGCATGCGCCTTGGCTGGCCTGGCACCACCTGCTCGCCGGCCCCGCCCTCCGCTGACTGGTTGTTTGCCATTCGGTCGATTTGCATATTACGCTTTTATTATATAGGATTAGTTTTAGGTGTAGAGCATAGTGGTTAGACAATCGTATACTTTACAAAGTGTTCCCCCCAATATTTCCAGTGCCTACGTGGCACCATACATAGTTATTACAATATTATTGACTATTATCGTTTTTAATCTTTGCCAGTCTAGTTAGTAGAGGAAAATTTTTCATTGCTCAAATTTACTTTGCTTAGTGAGGATAAAATAATATCTTTTAATATGTTTTACAGACATTCAATTTTATGTTTATATTTTTGTGTTAATATTGAGATTGTTTGTCTTACCAATAAAAAATTGATTGGTAAGAACATTTTTATTTTAAACATATTAAATTTTTGTCTTGTGTTGTAAACATTTTCCCAGATTCTCATTTGTCCTTTGACCTTCCAGACTGTTTGCCCTGTGGAAGTTTAATTTTATGTAAGAATACCAATTGTCTTGTATGAGTTCACTAGTCTAATTCTCCAACCCTTCACCAGTATAGAGTTATGGTAATTAACGTAGCTAGATAATATAGTTTGATGTCTGGAAAGGCAAGTGCCCCTTCAATAGTCTTGTATTTCAGCTTTGTATTTTTTTAGGTAATCTTATCCATTTCTCCTTCCAAATGAAATTTTTTAATGCATTTGTCACATTTTCCAAAAATTTCTGGTGGTATTTTCATTATAAATGCCTTAAAAGTACATTAAGGCATTTATAATGATTTGTAAAAAAAAAAAAAAAAAAAAAAAAATTACATATTTACAAAACTCCCATATAGTGTATGTATTTACTCATTTAGATCTTTTATATTCCTTGGTAATTTTTAAAATTTTTAATTCACATAAGTTTTGCATATTTCTTTTTAGGTAATATAATGTGCATTATATATGTATGTTAATGTCTATATTATATATATGTAAATGTAATTCATTTATATAGAATATACACATATCCTAATATATGAAAAGCCAGGGGCCGTCACAACCAAAACAACTGGATAGACAACTGAACAGCAGGCTGCGTGGGGCGACAAAGCCGGCAGGGGGGTTAGTGAGGGACAACCAAACGACTGAACAGCACGCTGCGTGGGGCAACCAGGCCGGCAGGGGGGGCAATGAGGGGCGACCAGGCCAGCAGGAGGGGCAGTTGGGGGTGACTAGGCCGGCAGGGGGCAGGTGGGGGCAACCAGGCCAGCAGAGGGGGCAATGAGGGGTAACCAGGGGGTGACTAGGCCGGCAGGGGGTGGTGGGGGCAACCAGGGGGGGGGGGGGGCAGTGAGTGGCAACCAGGCCGACAGAGGGGGCAGTTGAGGGCAACCAGGCTGGCGAGGGGGGGGCAGTAAGGGGTGACCGGGCCAGCAGGGGGGCAGTTGGGGGCAACCAGGCCAGCAGGGGGGCAGTGAGGGGCAACAGGCCAGCAGGGGGGGCAATTAGGGGCAACCAGGTCAACAGGGGGGCAGTTGGGGGCAACCAGGCTGGCAGGGGGGGCAGTTAGGGGCAATCAGGCCGGCAGGCAGGTACCAGCAGTCCCGGATTGTGAGAGGGATGTCCGACTGCAGGTTTAGGCCTGATCCCCGGGATTAACAAAAGTACTTAATCACAGTGAACCTGTGATTTGATCTATTTTGGGCGTATCCTTTTGCAGATGTTATGCCTTATTGTTGCCATACAATAACTGACTCTCAAGAACTTGTAAGTAGAGCTAGAAAGTACACTTAGTGTTATAATTTCAAAATACCTGGACACTTCCACTACCTGTGAACCAATAAAAGAGCCTATTAAAAGGCTATTATGGTTGTCAGTATTAGAAAACAAAGAGCATAATTGTTGGCAATTCTATTTCATGCTTTAATCCAGCTTTCATATAGTTTTTAAAACAGCAGATGAAACACTGAGTTTCGTTAAAAGACCTGTATTTTTTATCAGAGCAGAAGTATGTTAAAGAGATGATTTTAATAAACCAAATCGACCTCACATTTTTTAAAAAGAACCCACCTATTTTTAAAATATCCCAAACGAATAATTTCGCACTTGGCTTTGCTAAGGGGCTGTTTGCTTCTTTAGATAAAGAGGTACAGATGGTATTTAAGTAATAAAACTGTGGTGGTTTTCCCAAAATAAGGGGACACGTGACATGAATGCTAGATGCTAGCAGGCCGAGATGTGGGATGAGGGCTTTGGGAGATGGGACTTGTGTTTCTGAAACTTACACCACTCGTTGATTGCAACTCTAGTGTGTGAATCTGATCCACTCTTACAGCTCAGGATAGACGTTTATAAATCAGAACTTTTCCTCAAAGTAGTAACCATCCAAAAGCTTGGTGGACGTTATGAAATCCTGAGGGAATTAAAAGAAAGTACTATTAAGTGTGCCTTTTAGATATTACGATAATTTCACATTTTTCACTTGACTATTTAAATTAACAATTTTGCCCTAGCCAGTTAAGCTCAGTGGATAGAGTATCGTCCTGTGGACTGAAGGGTCCTAGGTTCATTTCTGGTCAAGCGCACGTATCTCAGGCGTTGGCTCGATCCCAGCCCTAGTTAGGGACACATTAAGGAGGCAACCAATTGATGTCTCTCTCTCACATCGATGTTTTTCTCTGTCTCTCCCCCTCTCTCTAAAAACCAATGGGAAAATATCCTTGGGTGAAGATTAACAATAAAGTAAAATAAAATAATAAAATACAATTTTTGAGTTTTTCTAAATTCCTAAGATTGACAAATATTACTAGTTTGTCCCCATTTTACAAATAAGGAAACATATGATTTATTATTAATTCACTGTTGGTAGTATTTCTGAGAGGGTTTTTTCATATAAACCCTATGGACAATGTTCTTTTAATCTTTCAAGTGGATGAAAATAAGGAGATTATCTACATGTGAAAAGATCTTTTTCAATTCCCACAATTATGGAATGAATCATTGTTATAAATACTTTTTTTATAAGCTGAATAATCAGTGCTGTCTTAGGAACTGGACAGGTATGGCCTGGTTATAGGAGTCGGACCATGAAGGTAGTGTGAGGGGCTGAGGCTTAGAACCACCCTAATTATTGGTGTAAGGCATGAACCCAGAAGCAGTACTAGAAAGAAGTTGAGGCAGGCAGTGTTCCATCCATCCAAAAACGTTCAGCAGGGTATGTGGTCAGCTACATGATCAGTGTGTGTCAGATCTTAAATTAGGGGTAGAGGAAGAGGGGCAAACTACAGGCTGGGAATAGCAAGGCAGCGGAGAAGGCAGGAGCTTGTAATATTCAGATATAAGTAGGTAGACAACTTGGCATAATAGAATATTTGTCAGCAGATAGCAGCTCCCAGCCAACGGGCTCTGGAACTCAGAGACAGGAAGGGGACGAGGGGCTTGGAGATAGAATCCATGGGTACGGTGTAGATCTGGTGGAACTTCTACAGGAATTGGAGTGCTAAGCACATGATTAAGACAAGGATGAGGGTGCCAAGTTTAGGTCTGCTTCCATTGTAGTGTTGAGAAGTCAAGGCTGAGTGTTCCAGAGCAGTTCAATAATCTTAGTTTTGACAGAGAAAGAATGCTGAATCTGGGAACCCCACAGACCGGACCACATTTATTAGTAAGTTATGATACTTTATTCTGAACTCTCAGCTTAGAATGGATAGATTTCAGCATCTAATTCTTAAAAACAGCTCTGGCCAGCATGGCTCAATGGTTAGAGTGCCGGCCCACGCACCAGAGGGTCGTGGGTTCGATTCCCAGTCAAGGGCACATACCTGGGTTTTGGGATCGATCCCTGCCCCCTGGTCAGGGAGCATGTGGGAGACAAAGAGTCGATGTGTGTCTCTCACATCAATGTTTCTCTCTCTCTCCCATCCTCCCTTTTACCCCTCCCCCCTCCCTTCCACTCTCTCTAAAAATCAAAGGAAAAAATATCCTTACTCCTTGAGTGAGGATTAAAAAAAAACACAAAACAAAACAAGAAATGTTAGCCATTTCCTTTTGATCGTTTATAAAAATGGAGTATAGGACTTTTAGGATAGTCTATTTCTTTTTGAGTCACTGTTAGTGAGTCACATTTTTCTAAGAATATGTTTATTTCATCTAAGTTTTCAAACTCACTAGCATAAAGTTGCTTATAATTTTTAAGACCTAATATTATTTGTACACTTAAGTATTTTCCCTCTGACCAGTCATGCCAGAGATTTGTCAGTTTTATTAATCTTTCCAGGCAGCTGCAAACTAGAGCCTGTGGGCCAAATCTGGCCCACCTCCTGATTTTACAGATAAACTTTTATTGGAACATAGCCATACCTATCTATATATATATATAAAAGCCTAAGCAACCAAAGGACCGGTCACTATGACGCACACTGACCACCAGGGGGCAGACACTCAATGCAGGAGGTGCCCCCTGGTGGTCAGTGCACTCCCACAGCGAGAGCGCCACTCAGCTGACCGATGGGTGCCAGAGGCAGGGCTCACGGCTGGCGAGTGCCGCTATGGCGGTGGCGTGAGCCCCTCCCAGTTGGGACTGACAGCAGGTGCAGCAGGGCCAGGATGAGCAGGAGCAGCAGGCAGGAGCGGCAGGCGGCTTTGGACTGCCAGTTTCCGCCTGATCCCCACAGGCCATGGCGAGGGACCCCACCGGTGCACGAATCTGTGCACCGGGCCTCTAGTTTGTTTATATCTGTGGCTGCTTTTGAGCTGTGATGCCAGAGTTCAGTAATTGTAACAGACTATTTGGCCTATAAAGTCCAAATATTTTCTATCTGACCTTTTATCAAAAAAAAAAAAAACAAAAAAAAAAGCTTTCCAACTCAGTCTTTTTGAAGGAGCAGCTTTTGGCTTAGTTCAGTGGTCGGCAAACCACGGCACGCGAGCCACATGTGGCTCTTTGGCCCCTTGAGTGTGGCTCTTCCACAAAATACCACGTGCGGGCGCGCATGTACAGTGCGATTGAAACTTCATGGCCCATGCGCAGAAGTCGGTTTTCGGCCTGGGTGAGTCTGTTTTGAAGAAGTGGCGTTAGAACACTCAAGGGGCCAAAGAGCTGCGGTTTGCCGACCACTGGCTTAGTTGATATTCTTAGTTGTGCTGTGTGTGTGTGTGTGTGTGTGTGTGTGTGTGTGTGTGTGTGTGTGTGTGTGTTTTAGTTGTATTTTCTTACAGTTTATTTTATTGTTCTTTTCTAATTTAAGTTGTATGCTTAGTTCACTAATGTCCAGCTCTTCTTCTTTTCTCAGTAAGCAATTAAGGCTATAAATTCTTACTACTTATTGTATTAGCATTATTTGAAATTTTGATATGAGGTTATTATTTTTCCTAATGATTTCTAAGTGAATTACATTGTAGTCAGAGAAAGTGGTTTGAATGCTGCCAGCCCTGTAACTTTTGTGGAGATTTTAGTTGTGGCCCATATGTAGTGAGTGTTTTTATGTATTTCTGCAGTTGTGATAGAGTGTTCTGTATTTGTCTGTGTTAACAAGCTTATAAACTCTGTTATTCAAACTTTCTAGTCTTACTTTTTTTTTTTTTTTTTTTTACTTGCTCTGACAATAACTGAGAGTTGTGTGTTAAAGTCACCTACTGTGATTATGGAGTTGTCTATTGCTCTTTGTATTATGCAGTAACCTTATTAATCTTTAATAAGGCATTTTGCTTTAAAATTTTATTTTCTTTGATATTAATATAGATACATATGCTTTCTTTTTGTTAGTAATTGCTTGTTAGATCTTTTTTCTATCCTTTTACTTTTCAGTCATTCCTAATCTCCATGTTTTAGAGACATCTCTTATAAATACCAATAGTTGGTCTTTTTTTTAAAAAAAAATAAAAATCCAGTCTTATATTCTTCATCTTTTAACTAGAACATTTGGTTCATTTACATTTATTATAGTGACTAATATTTGAATTTATTTCCATTGAATTGTTTTGTATCTCTTCCCCTTCCCAACTCTTCATATCACATTGGTCATCTGGAATAAGTTTATTTTAGCCTGAAGTGCATCATGTAGAATTTCCTTAATGAATGTCTGCTGATGGCAAACTCTGTCCTTCCCCACCCCACTAGAAATTATTTTTATTTTGCCCTGATTATTATTATTTTTTTTAATCCTCACCCCAGGACATGCTTATTGACTCTTTAGAGTGAGAGGACGGGGGAGAAAGATAGAAACATTGATGTCAAAGAGCAACATAGATTGATTGCTTTCCCAAATCCTCAACCTAGGTATATGTCCCGAGTGGGAATTGAACCTCCAACCTCTCCGTGAAGGGACGACACTCCAACCGAGCCACACTGGCCAGGGCTGCCCTGATTCTTAATTGACATTTATCCTGGGTATTCTATATTGTCAGTTATTTTCCCTTAGTAATTGAAGATACCATTTCCTTGGCTTTGGTTTTCTTTTTTGTGTTTAGAAGTTAATGGTTATCTGACTATTGTCTGTTTTTGAAATCTTCTGTTTGCCTCTGCCCCAATTTCTTCTCTCCTTCTGATTTCTCAGTTTTCCTGTTTGTTTTACTGTAGTACCCTTTAGTCATATTTTCAACTTTTGTTTCTTTGAATGAAGTCTTTAAGGGTCTGATCCTGTTATCTGTTGTTTCTCCTGGTTTTTGCTTTTGATGCTTTGGGGTTTTTTTGGGTGTTTTATGATTTCTGTCTATGAACTCATTTTTCTTGGAAGTGTGGGAATGCTTTGAGGCCTCGGAGGAAAATGGATTCTCCTAGAGGTTATTTGCTTTTGATTTTACCAGGCATCTGTACTCTGCACACTACAACTCTGGGACCCTGTGGAAACAAAATCACAGCCTCTGTAGTGTGAATTAGGGCTGAAATATGAGGGCTGATTTGAGGTCAGGAAACCTCAAGGGAGATCGCTCTTCTCTCCCACTCAGTAACAAGGTTCAAGACAGGTAATTTCCCCTGTCCTGTCCCTGGGGGTGCAGGTGTATTTCCAAGTCAGCCTTACATTGGGTATATCACAATGCTTAGTGATTTCAGCTTTATGGAGGAGGGGTCTTAACTCCTCACCTTTGATGGGTCCTGGGTGTTCCCTCCACACTCACTTTTCCTCTCACCACTCTTCGCTCCGCTCTCACCAGCCCCACGAGGCTGTGAAAGTTGAAGCTCAAGTTCATCTGGTTTAGTAACTGTCCCTAATGTACTCCTTTGAGATACTGTCTTCATTCATTTTGACCTGAATCGTCCTGTTTTACTGGCCCACTGATGTATTTAAGGTCATGTTCTTCCCCTCTGTCTTATCCAGAAATGTTAGTTATCTGGGAGAGGGGCCAGTCGTGGTACCTAGCTCTCCGTGTGCTGGAGTCGACAGTCTTGATTGCCGTTGAGCCTCCCTGTCACCCAGCATTCACCCGGCATTTTATGCTGACGACATTGAACCCAAAGTCACAATCATTTGATTGTTAAAGGTTATAATTTTAACTTGCAGCAAAGAGAGTTTTTAAGTCTGGTTACAATAGAAAGCTAAGTTTAAGAAAATTTTTACATGAAGTTATGAATGGAATTTTGGTATTTTTATCCACGGAAAGAGGAAGCGGAGGAGTAAGTAAAACAATTAGGGAGAATATCTTATTTCATACTTTAACAAAATTAGAAACTTAGAATTTTAAAAAAAATAGCATTGTGATCCAATCTGCGACTACTGTTTGGGAGTATTTGTATCATTTTTTAAAAATAGAATCGTTGTTGATTTAATTATTAGTGCCTGGGAGCATGTAATCTATAAAACATTGACAGAAAATACATTTTTTGATGGGGAAGTTTGATGATCATCTTCTTACTACAACTTGGACTGAGCTATAGTTTCTCTAGCCTCAGTTTTTTACCAGAAAACTCCCTGAGGGCCTAGAAAGTTCAGTCTATCTTTTTGGTTTATTGGAGCCAGAATTCAATAACAAAGAATGTTGTGTTTGTTTTTCTTAGTTCCTGGTAGGATGATGGAAGGAATGCTAGAGCATTGTTTTCGGTTTATATTGAAAAGTTATTTTCTTTGGTTGTGCATACTCATTTACCTCCTGGTGATCCTTAACCTCTGAGGTGGTGATATGGCCCTGTTGGGCCCTGAGGAAACTGAGGCTCTGAGTTTTTACATGTCCACAATCCCATAGCTGGTGAGTGACTGAGCAGAACTTACCTCAGACCTGTCTGCCTGCAGATCCTATTCTCTTTTTGCCCCCAATCATGCCTTGAATGAGTATATTTCTTGCTTTTAAAATAAGTCTAATATTAACCTTTGGCAATTCCCTACATCTATTTAAATTGACGAATTATGTGAAAACAATTTTTCTAGCTTATAAAACAATTACAGGGTTTAAGTTTTGGATAACATTTGCTATTTTAAATTTTACTACAGGGTGTTTGGTCAACTAGTAACTCTTATTGGCAATGTTTAACTCTTAGGTGGAAGAATAGAATTAGGTGACTCTCAGCGACTCTAAGACCTTGCTTTTCCATTGTAGTCCTAATTTGTGATAATTATTCTAAGGGATTTGGTAGATATTTAACTAAAATCATTTAATTTTTATTCCTTCAGGAATTTTTATGTCAGTTCACATTGAGAAAAAATCTTCTAGACCATGTACACGCACTTTTAGTTAGGGGAATATTATCACCTTATCACATAGTCAAATCCCTTGGTTTTTTTGTAAGAAAAATGAGCTGCAGGACATCTTTTACTTTCTATTTTGATTTTGCTTATTTTCCATAAACACTCACACCTGACCAAAATTAATAAAGCACGTAAACAAGTAAACCTACGGCAACTATTGATTACTTTGAGTTCTGAGAGATGATGCTTGATTTTTTTTGGAAATTAGGCATTAGGACTAATTAGGAATAAAGACCTTCATGATTTTTTACAAGTTCTGATTTCATTATATAATGATATGACATGCTTATAGTCTATTCTTAAGTGAAATGTTTTATATGTCGATAAACTGAAATACAAATGTTCCTAATTTTAAAAACTATGTTGATATGCAGCTCACTGTTAACGAAGCGGCTGCTCAGCTCTGTGTGAAGGATAATGCCCTCCTGACAAGAAGGGACGAACTTTTCGCGCTGGCGAGGCAGATTTCTCGAGAAGTCACCTATAAATACACTTACAGAACCACCAAGTAAGTTCAGCTCACTGGCAGCACTTTTGCATTGTTTGAGAGAAGCAGAGCTTGAAATACCAACCAGTTGATAGTACATAAATGAGCATTTCTGAAACAGTGTGATTATAGTTCTATAGAATTAAGTAGTAAAGTGACTTTTCACAGCATTGCCAGCCCAGCTGGCGTGGCTCAGTGGCTGAGTGTCAGCCTTCGAACCGGAAGGTCATGGTTTGATCCTGGTCAGGGCACATGCCCGGATTGCAGGCTCGATCCCCAGTATGGGGGCTGCAGGAGGCAGCCGATCAATGATTTTCTCTCATCCTTGTTGTTTCTATCTCTCTCTCCCTCTCTCTTCCTCTCTGAAATCAATAAAAACATTAAAACAAAACAAAACAAAAAACATTGCCAGTGTTTTTTGTTGTTTTGTTTAATTCTCTTTTGTCTTTCTTTAAAAACAGTAGTTCCCTAGCACTACGACATGGTTCTCGTGGGTTTTTGACATTCTCTCATGCAGATGCTTGGGTTGTGAGTGTGATGATGGGGTTTAGTCAGTCAGCATTTACAGACGGATTTGTACACCACTCACTATATGAAATTGAACTCAGAGGAAGAAGCAGATTAGTTCCTCTTGCAAGGTGTTGGAGATTAGCTGAATAAGTAAAAAGAATCCATTGACCAGGATTTAAGGGAAATTGGAAGATGCTTTTATTACTAGCAAGTGGAATATGGAACATATGTTTGGGGAAAAAAACAAACTAATGTTAAAAAACAATGATGGTTCTCGAATGTAAT
Organism: Ia io; assembly: GCA_025583905.1. Lineage (NCBI taxonomy): Eukaryota > Metazoa > Chordata > Mammalia > Chiroptera > Vespertilionidae > Ia > Ia io. The sequence goes on from JAJQQW010000014.1 coordinate 3,386,593, forward strand.
GTAAACACTCCTCACCTGAACTCTAAGCACTGTCTGTGGGTGTCGTACCCCTTGACTTGGCCCCCTTGGTTCCCCGTGGTCCCTGGTTCCCAGGGCCCATCCTTGGTGCATTCCCCTGCTGCTCTGCGTGCGTGCAGATGGCCACCCACGTGCCAGTGACGGAGCCTGTGCTGAAAAGCCACATCCTCAGCACCTGCCCGGCCCTGATCAATCTCAGTCTCTGGGGATGCAGCCTTGGAATTCAAACGACACGCCTCCAAGTTTGAAAACCCCCTCACAGGCATTGTCATCGCCATTGCTTTTCCTAACTCAGAGCGTTTCCCGCTACTGGAGCTCACACATTTACAGGGACAACAACTGAAATTACGCAGACTAAATGAACAGGGTAAGAATATACAGCAAAATTATAGGGTTACTTACAAGATTTTTTTTTTTTTTTTTGGAGTTGGCTAATCAAGAGCTGACTTAGTGATTTTTTAATTTTCTTTACTGTATTATACAAAATTTTCCTTCTGATTGATTTAAACAATTTTCTTCCATCAAAGTAATGCGTGTCCATGATTAAGAAGTCACATAGTGCACAAGGTTTACAATGAAACTCAGCAGTTCTCCTGCTCACCCCTTTCTCGCTTTCCCCTTCTTACTATGGCTCCTAGAGGCAACTACTTTCAACAGTTTTTCGCTGTTTTATTTGTAGTATTTGTATTTCTTTTTTAAGTTAAATATATTTCAAAATACATAACACTTCTACATAATTTAGAAGACAAAACTATGTAAATAGGTAATACAAAAAAGTTGCACTCCCATTCCTGTCTCATTTTACCTTGTTTTTCTCCTCAATGTAGATAGCTTTTTAAATGTTTTTTTATATCCTTGCAGTGTTTGTTTATGTACATGCAAAAACATATAAATATAGTTTCTCATTTTCATCTTTTTAAAAAAAACACACAATAGGTAGCATGTGTCTACATTATTCTGTATTTTGCTCTTATTTTAACACTAGAGGCCCATGGGATCCCTCGGCCTTGCCTGCGGGATCGGGCCGAAACCGGCTCTCCGAAATCCTCTGAGGGGTCCCGGATTGCGAGAGGGTGCAGGCCAGGCCGAGGTGCATAATCAGGGAAGCCAGGGAGCGACAGCAGGAGGGCTCCAGGGTGTGTATGGCCGATCTTGCTCAGTCTAAATCTTCCAGACCCCAGCAGCAAGCTAATCTACTGGTTGGAGCGTCTGCTCCCTGGTGGTCAGTGCACATCATAGCGAGCGGTTGAACGGCCTTAGCATATCATTAGCATATTACGCTTTGATTGGTTGAACAGACGACCAGACACTTAGCATATTAGGCTTTTATTATATAGGATGTCTTGGAGATCTTTCTCTATACATATTAGTACATTTACATCTTCCTCATTATTTTTTACATTGATGTATCATGATTCATTTACCCAGTCCCCTACTGACCGATACTTAAGTTGTTTCTAGTCTTTTTCATTATAAATAATACCTCAGTAAATAACATTATGCATATCTTATTTTATTTATTCTGCAGTTTACATTTTTGACATTTTAACATCTTTTATATCAGGAGTGGGGAACCTTTTTTCTGCCCAGGGCCATTTGGATATTTATAACATCATTTGCGGGCCACACAAAATTATCAACTTAAAAATTAGCCTGCTAGTTTTGGTCATACATTTAATTAACTCACGCCAATACCTTGGCAGGACCAGGCCAAATGATTTCTTGTGCCTCATATGGCCTGCGGGCCAGATGTTCCCCACCCCTGTTTTACATGAAAGTATAACAGAATTGATGGCTCACAATAGTTTAAGTGGCAGTAGTAGCTCATGTATGTGGAGGGCCTCTGAGGGCTAGGTCCCAGCAGAGGGATCTCTAGGTCAAGGGAAGTGCATTGTTGTGTCGGTAGGTAGATAAAAAGCTTTTTAATCTCATGTAGCTTCAAATATTCATCTTAAATGGCCATTGTTGTCCTTGTGTCCTAAATTGTTTCTACTGACCTATAAAGGGATATTATGGAATACAATCCTCAGTTTTATTTTTCCTTTTTCATTATGTGATAATCATTACATACTTATTGAGTACTTTCTGTGTGGGGAATTCTAAGTGGTGGTCTTTAAAAATGTATAATACAGTTGCATCTGCATATTTCAGTGTTAATTTAGAAATGAAAAATCTAGTTTTCCTTATTTCAGTGTTCGTTATGCATGTCTTATTTTTGGTGTCAGGTTTCAGGATTATACGTTTTGGTGGAAGTTTATAGATTAAGATGTCTCTAGAATAAAATTTCTTCTCAAGTTTTTCTCTCTCCCCCATTCCCCTCAGGTCAAAATGTGGAGAACGAGATGAATTATCCCCGAAGAGAATTAAAGTGGAGGTATGATTATGTTATTTTCTTTTTTTATGTTAATAATGTTTGCTTTAGTAGTTTAAAGTAAAAAAAAAAAAAAAAGGATGGTCCCATAAACTAGTGAAAAATGTGAAATATAGTATCTTAAAGCAATATATAATTTTTTGCTTTGACGTATCTATGGTCATTTGAATTAGGATCCTAAAGAAGTTCTTAGAAGGAAACAACAATGATAAGATTGATGTCCAGTTGGTTTATCAAAGGTTGATTTGTAAATAGGTGTTTTTTACAGATTTTAAAGTCTACAGGTTAAACTATTTCTTTTTTAATCTTATTTACAACATAAGTCACCTTATTAAGTATTTTTAAAGGAGTTAAGATTTCATTTCTTTACATTAACTATAGAGGGAAATGACAATTTAATAGGTGCAAATTATAGAGACTTTACTGTAATTAAAGCCTCTTTTAGGGGACGTGTTTGAGGCTGTCCTTCTGATTTTAGACCTGCCAGTGGGAAGGTAGGTGGTGAGCAAGAAAAATGTGCTTCTCTTCGGGCTCTCAGAACTCTCAGATGGTCTCAGAACTCTTGTTCCTTAATTTGGGTCGAATGCAGTAGTTCCCCCACTCCCCAGCCATGGTTTCACTTTCCATGGTTTCAGTTACCTGTGGTCTCAGTTTCCCACCACCAGCTGCAGTCCAGAAATATTGAATGGGAAATCCCAGAAATAACCATTCACAAGTGTTAAATCCTGCACCATGCTGAGGAGTGGCTGAGATGTCGCTCTTTCCCGCCTGAGAGGTGAAACGTCCCTTTGTCCAGAGCACCCGTGCTGTGTGTCCCTCTGCCCCTTAGTCACTGGGCCGCATCGCGGTGTTTCTGTGCAAGGAGACTGTATTGGACTTAATAATGAACTCTGAGGGCAAGAGTAGTGAGGCCGGCAGTTCAGATACGCCAAAGAGAAGCAGTAAAAAAAAAGGCTTCCCTTAAGTGAAAAGGCGAAAGTTCTCAACTTCATAGGAAAGAAAAAAAATCATATGCTGATGTTGCTAAGATCTACAGTAAGAACAAATTGTTTTACCTGTGAAATTGTGGGTAGGAAAAAGAAATTCGTGTTAATTTTGCTCTTGTACCTTAAGCGGCAAACATTATGGCCACAGTGCGAGATAAGTGCTTAGATAAGATGGAAAAGGCATTAAACTTGTGGGTGGAAGACATGAGCAGAAAATGTGTTTCAATTGAGGGCAGTGTGTTGCACCAGAAAGCACCGAGCCAACACCAAGACTTCAGTAAGGGATCTCCTGAAATGACGGGCACCAGCCATTTACTGCAAGTAAGGGATGGTCATACAAATTGCGGGCTAGGTTTAGGCTGAAAAGTATACAAATTACTGGAAAGAGAGGGAGGAGAGGGAGACCACATTCACATATACTACGGAATATTGTTATACTTGTTCTTCTTTCTTAGTAGTTATTGTTCATCTCTTACTGTGCCTGATTTATAAATTAGACTTGATAATGGGTATGTATGTGTAGGAAAAACACAGCATACAGGATCCGGTGCTATCTGCTTGCAGGTACCCGCTGGGGGTCTCGGGATGTGTTCCCTGTGAATAGGGTGGGGCTGCTATACTTCCTTAGGTCCAGCCGGTGGCAGAGGAGTATTTTGAAGTCCAGTGGCACCTTCCTTGTTTTCTTGGGTAGGAGATAATAGGGTTCGGTGCTCGGAGCCACCCATTATTGAATTTCAAGTTAAAGTAAATAAGCTGTGTTTGACCACCCTAAATATCTACCATCAAGTTATTCTTACTGAGCATCTGTTTGTATTGAAACAGTCCTTCGTTTATACCAAAGCCACAGTCACCCTTTAAAAACACAAATCCCTTCTGTGCGCACATCTCTCCAATGGCTATCTACTACACCTCGAATAAAATCTACACGTTTCCCTGAGGCATCTAAAACCCTACATGATCTGACTCTGGTTGGCGTCCCTAACCTCATCTGCTACCACAACCCTTTTTGTGTCCCAGCTACATGGACCAATTTTCTGTTCCTGGAACATGCCAGACTCACATGTGCCTCCGCATCAGTTATCTCTACCTAGATCTCAAGATAGGCACTTGGTTTCTCCCGACTCCACTGCCTCCCTTTCTAAAAGGAACACCCTTACCCCAAAATCCCATAGGCTCGTTCTCATGGTTTGTTTAATTTGTTTTCCTACCACTTCCCAGTATCTGGAACTAGTATATATTTGTTTTAAATTTATTATCAGTCTGCACCATTAAATGTGAATAGAGCTTTTATCTATCTATCCAGTATATGTTAGTACTGAATGTAGAACAGTGACTTACACTTGATAGGCACTTAATAAAATCTGCTAGATGAAGTAGCTATGGATAAGCATCTTTGACTTCTAAAGTCACCAATGATAAGAGCACAACATCCACCTGCTGCCTCTGTGAGGATGAGCCTGCCATCAGGCCTGCGCCCTGACCAGGAACCCATCGGCAACCTTTTGGTGCCCGGGACGGTGCTCAACCAGCTGAGCCACACCTGCCAGAGCTGAGCTTCCTTTTAGTAGCTTGGAGTATTGGGTATAGCAGTAGATGTGGCCCTTCTATTCCTTTAAAAATATTCCCCTAGAGATGATGGAATTAGAGTTCTGTATGGTTGGTTGATTGATTTACTGCACGAAGCTCTTTGAATTGTTTTGAATTTAGAATTAAGACAATCAGCCCGGCCAGCATGGCTCAGTGGTTGAGCATCGACCTATGAACCAGGAGGTTATGGTTCGATTCTGGTCAGGGCACATGCCCAGGTTGTTGGACTACATCCCCAGTGTGGGGCATGCAGGAGGTAGCTCATCAATAATTCTCTCTCATCATTGATTTTTTCTATCTTTTTCTCCCTCTCTCTTCCTCTCTGAAATCAATAAAAATATATTTTAGAATTAAGATATATCAGTGTTTCCTTTACTGTGAATAATAGTCCTAACTCTTTCTAAATAAAACATGTGACTAATCAGTCCCAAGCTTCTTTAAATGCTCTTACAGACACTAAACTCTTGATTTTGTTTCCCAGAAATAAATAGGGACTTTAGCTTTGAATTTAGGACAGTAGTTTACTTTTTTGTTGTTGTTTTTTATTATTAAATATATTTTTATTGATTTCAGAGAGGAAGGGAGAGGGAGGAAAGAAAAACATCAATGATGAGAGAGAATCATTGATTGGCTGCCTCCTGCATGCCCCCAACTGGGGATAGAGCCCCCAACTTGGGCATGTGCCCTTGGCTGGAATTGAACCCAGGACCCTTCAGTCTGCAGGTGTCACGACGCTCTGTCTACACTGAGTCAAACTGGCTAGGGCTGTTGGTTTGTTTTTAATTTTTTTTTCTACTTAGTTTTTTAAAAGCACTCATGTATTGTAGGATATCAATATCTCTTCATTTCACGTGTATGTTGTATATATGTGTGTATACCTACATGCACATATAGTGTAACTAGAGGCCTGGTGCACAAATTTGTGCACCAGTGGGGTCCCTCGGCCTGGCCTGCGGGATTGGGCTGAAATTGGCTCTCCGACATCCCCCAAAGGGTCCCAGATTGCGAGAGGGTGCAGGCCAGGCCGAGGGACCCCACTGGTGCACTATCAGGGCCAGGGAGGGATGCAGAAGGTTGGCCGGCTGAGGAGGGACCGCGGGAGGGCTCCAGGGCGTGTCTGGCCCATCTCACTCAGTTCCGATTAGCTGGACCCCAGCGGCAAGCTAACCTACCGGTTGGAGCATCTGCCCCCTGGTGGTCAGTGCATGTCATAGCAAGCGGTTGAGAAGCCTTAGCATATCATTAGCATATTATGCTTTGATTGGTTGAATGGAGGACCAGACACTTAGCATATTAGGCTTTTATTATATAGGATTCTTTTCAAAATATACAATGTTGGCATATGTCATTGCCTACATTTTTCTGTGTACTCTAAGTCAAATTAGAGGTGCCAGAACTGTTCATTTGGTTTGGGAAGCTGAGGCTGAGGTAGTAGTATGGGCTTTATAGGGTCACTACTACTCCCCTAAGACTTTTACACGTATTAGTGCTTTGTTTGTATCTCACTTTTGTGTGGCTGCTGAGGAGGGGGGGATTTCTGGCATGAGAAGAGATTAGGGAAAGTTCTATTGAGGCAATATCATTTAAGCTGGGTTTAGAAAGAAGGGTAGGATTTCAAAGGGAAGGAATGTGGGTTGGAGGTGGAGGGGCATTACAAAGATAGACTAACATGGGCAAAGACAGAGAGGTAAGAAAATACTGTGAGTGTTTAGAGAACATTGAGACCAGTTTGTCCAGAATATATGACTGACACAAAGGACTTCGTAAGTAAAACTAGATTTTAGAATTCTTTAACATACTTGTTAATCTTGTTTCATTTGAATATTTCTTTTGGGATTTTTAGCTTCCTGGTTCTCTGTTTAACAAAAGTAATAAAAAGATAAGCTTAGCTTGTTGTAAAATACAACAGAGTCCTAATTACTGGGCCCAAATTAATGAGAATTTTTTTTTGTCTTCCTTTTCATCTTTATTTTTCCAAAGTCCTTGACAATGACAAATGAGCATACATGCCAAGTTGCTGACTTTTTTTCATTTTAAAATTATAATTTTTACAGTGAACAAAAAGAAATGTAATGTGCAGTCGATAAAATAGAAATGACATCATAACAGACACATAAGGGGAAGAAAACCTTTTTCTCCCATGCCGTTACCAGCACATTGCGATACACCAGTGAGCTACACCAGTGCTGTGCTCAGGCTGTCAGATGTGTTCTTGCTGCCGAATGCTTTCTGTTCCTGATCACTGCGCGAAGGGTTGAGTGGAATGAAGTTTTTAAATCCTTGTCTGATTTTTCTCATTACGTGATAGGTTGCTCCCCTTAAGGATAGTTAGCTGTTATTTGGTTGTTACTGTTGGTGGTGTTGACGATCGGTGTGCATGTTGTGTTGAAATGTAATTGCTAGAAGGCATGCGGAGACCCGGAGGAAGACGCTTGCTCGTGGGGAACCTGAGGGGAACGCTGACTTGGAGTGAGGCCTCTAAGGAAGGCTCTTCCTCCTCCCTGCTAGCGGGCGAGGTCTGGGCATGCTTCTCCTGCCCAGGCTACCAGCACAGCTGCCCACCTGGGGCGACCGCCCTGTGTGCAACCAGTGGACATGAACATGGGTCAGACCCCAGGTCTAACTCTGGGGCCCTGGTGAAATAGCTACTTGTTATTGAAGCTGTTATGTGCCTGTCCCTCTAGGCATTTGAAAGTCATTGTCACAAGCCTTCTGGTCTACCCTCTACGGCGGCTTTATGTTTCCACTTTATAGCCAAGGAGAGGCCCAGAAAGGCTCAGGAACTTGTCAAGTTGCCACACTGCTGCCTTCAAATCTAGGCCTGACTCCTAAACTTCAGAGCAATGGCCATTCACTTCGGTGTGAAAAACGCTATTGTAATTATACTTCCCACGAGTGCGCCATGAAGGGCAGAGTGCGCAGAGAAGAAGAGCGGCAGTTACCATTTTCTTACCCAAGGAAGCTTATCCGGGAAACAATGACAGGGTTTGAGGAGAAAACTTAATATAAATTACAGCACAAGTAATATAAACTTAACATAAATTATAAAAACTTAACAATATAAATGTAAGGCATTACCACTTGACACTGATTGTTTTGAGTGAGGAAAAATTGTGTTGGGAAGATAAATAGTAAATAAAAAATTAGCTTGATTTGTTTCTATCGTACCTATGACAGGAAGGATTTAAGACAGCTTGACAACTAGTAAAGGAGATGAAAAATCAAGAGGCAAAGGCCCTGCCACTCTTGTCTCCACCTCGTTTTTTTTGAAACATTAGTTAAAAGTGGATTCAGTTGCTAACCTTTTTCATAAAGAACACGTTGCATCCCGTGAACAAACCCTGTCATTGCCTCCAGTGTTACAAGTGATAGCTTAGGAGGAGAGAAGAAGATGTAGAAGCCGGTCTCGGGACTGGCATGGTAGCTGACTACATGGGCTGTTCCTGTTCAGATCTCATCTGTGAGTTCTCTTGTTTCACTGAAATTGCTGGAGACGAGGCAGAGAGATGGGAGGTGACCGCATTCTTGATCCTGTGTGGGCTGGGAGTGCAGAGCAATCAGAGATAAGTGGATGAAAGAAATGAAGTTTGTTAATCGAGGCCAGAAAGTCAGAGACTTGGGCTTAAAGAAGAAAGACTCAGAGGAAACATCTGCCAGCAGCTCCCGTGGGTGGGGTGGGGGGGGGAGGGAGGGAGCCGAGGGAGGGGAAGAGGATCAGAACCCACCTACGCTGTTACTAAGCTTGTTGAAGAGGAAGCTGGTCTAATTTGATGTCGATTCTTCCCCTCTGGATCAGAAAACAGAAGCCTTACAATCTGCTATTCATATAGAAAGTGTGAGTAGAAAAAAGGAAAACGCACGTGTGAGGCTGAGAGCATCTGCTAGAGCGAGTCAGAGGCGGCTCAGCAGTAACTTGAAGGCAGCTTGCTCGTGCTCAGTGGGAAGGTGGAGGGGTGGGGGTGAGAGTAATGAGGTCACACACAGCATCCCACCCTGCATCTCCTGCTTTCTCAGTGCTCAGACGCAGAGGGAGCCCTGTGGTTAACGGCAGAAGCCAAGAATAGGACATGAAGATAAATGGCTCATAGCATGGTTCTCTGGTTTCCTGGGACAAAGCTTGAGAGACATAATAGAAGTCCTGCCCCACACAGAATGCGAAGAGCCCAGCTTCTTGGGCATGGTCTCCCTTTCATTTCTGAGTCATTCCTGTTGGGTCCCTGGGACCACCCTTGTATGCCACGAATGACAGCTCTTCCACCCTGTAGTTTCCCACCACAGTGAACTGACTGCCTGCCTGAGGCTGTAGGAGACCATCAGAAGGCCGGACTGCTGGGCTCAGGTGTTACTCATCTTTATTTTCATAAGGAAACGAAGGTTCAGGAAGGTTAAGGCACTCATTCTGGGTCACAGAGCTACTAAGTGGTGGACCTGGAACATGGACCCAGGTCCTTCTAATTCCAAAGCGCTATGGCCTGGCGGTGAAGGCACCAGAGAAATCACACTCGACCTGGAAGAATCCTTCAGAAACTCAGATGGAGTCTATTGGGTAGCACCTTAAAGAAAACTTACTTTGGATCTTTACCACATTACATTTAACAAAATAAATTCCTGATGGGTTGGAGAGTTAAATAAACACACACACACACAAAATAAGGGCTTAGAAAAACTAGAGGGTAGATTTGAATATTTATCAAATCTTTAAAGCAGAATGCTTTTCTAAACTTTATAGCAATAGAAGAAATCACAAAATAAAACAATTATATGCAACTACAGTATATAAAATTTAAATTTTTGAATATCAAAACAAAAATATAAATTGGCAAAAACTGAGAAAGCAACACCACCCAGTGCTGGCCAGAACTGTCATATATTCTTACTAGAGGCCCAATGCACGGAATTCGTGCAAGAGTAGGCCTTCCTTCCCCCGGCTGCCGGCACTGGCTTCCCTCCGGACCCAGGACCGGGGCTTCCCTCTGGCCGCTGGCAGGCACCCAGACCAGGGCTTCCCCCCTGCCACCCACGGCAGCCCGCCGGTCCATGGCGGCTTGTCTCAGCCCTCACAGCCCTGGCTTCGTCCAGGAGGTCGTTCGGAAGGATGTCCGGAAGGTTGTTCGGCTGTCCGGTCTAATTAGCATATTATGCTTTTATTACTATAGATTATTATAGGTGATATGGCAACCAGTTAAAGGCCCCTGTAGAAAGTATGTGGAAAACATAAAAAAGCTCATCTCTGCAGTAATTCCACTTCTGGGAATCTCTGAACTATGTGAAATGCTATTTCCATGGGAAGATTTTTGCAGTGTTTTTCAAACCAAAAATAAGGAAAATAATCTAAATGTCCAATATGGGGATAGTGGTTAAGTAAGCAATTCGCTAGATGAAATGTTATATGAAGAGTTATATAACCATTACCATTGACCATGAATCCTGCCTTCCAATGTAAAATGATGTGGATGTATAAATCTTTTTATCTTTTTCATTTATGCTTTTATTGAGGTTACAACTCTAGAATTAAGGTAGTTGTACCACACAAGACTGAGATGAAACATTGTACATTGAAATCTTACTTAAGATGGTTGTCTTTGCTTTATTTTCTGAGCTTTAGATCATATGTTTGTTTATTTACAAATTCTAAGTAAAAAAGGACTCATTCTTCGATCTACAGGATGGGTTTCCAGATTTCCAGGACTCTGTGCAAACCCTCTTCCAGCAGGCTAAAGCTAAGAGCGAAGAACTCGCTGCTCTCGGTTCCCAGGTAACATAAGCCACCAGTTCATAGCTCATAAGAATAGCTGTAGGTTGAAAAGTAAACGGCTGCTTCAGCTGGCTCCAGTTTTAAGCATCCAAGGACTGAATTAATTTCTGGTTCTTAAAATGTCATCCGATCACAGCTGTGTCAACAAGATAGCAATAACAACTTGGTTTGCTTTGGGTTATGAGCAGAATCTTTTTGAGCAGAATCCGATACAGTGATACTTATTTATTCTTCGTAGTTTTGTAGGAAGTAAAATAGATTCTCTACCTAAGAAAACCCAAAGGAAGTGATTTGATACCAGTAAAACAGCCATGCTGACTATGTCTGTGTGAAATAAACTCTGATAAAATAGTACTAGTTTTCAATAAAATATTAATAGTCGACTTTGTAGCTTTTGTTAAGTCATTTCAATTAATGTGTAATAAAAGTTGTTAAATTAATATGCAGCTTGAGGTACTTTTGCTATAATTCATTATGTACACAGAAATTAACATTTTAAAATGTCATTTCTGCAGACAGCACCTTTTGGAAAATACTGTAAGTTTTATTCCTGCTGATCTTCTCCCCAGTGACTGCTTCTGGTCAGATTTAGTGGTGCTAAGTTTTGTTTTTCATGTTAAGAGGATGAAAAATACATTTCCCACTCAGAATTCTTGTTGAAATTTTATCAGTTAATTAGTAACAAGTTCAGATGAATTGAAGTTATGATTTCCTTTTGTCTGATTTATGAGCATTCAGAAAAATAGTAAAAACTTGTATCCTATTCTATGAATTAATATATTTCACCTATTGATTTTTATCATTGTGAATCAGGATTGTTTGTAAATGATTTTATACAACAGTTTCCTTATATTACTCTTTTATATAGCATGGTAATGATTCATGTCTATAATTTTTAGCATTTTTTTTATTGATTGCATATAGGAAGGGGAGAGAGAGAGAGAGAGAGAGAGAGAGAGAGAGAGAGAGAGAAACACCAATGATGAGAGAGAATCATTGATCAGCTGCCTCCTGCAGGCCCCCTACTGGGGATCAAGCCCAAAACCCAGGCATGTGCCCTGACTGGGAATTGAACGGTGACCTCCTAGTTCATGGGTTGATGCTCAACCACTGAGCAACACTGGCCTGGCTCAAGTCTATATTTTTACTATTACTCTTTAGCAAACTATCATCAATACACTGTTCTGAATATCACATATATGTAATTTAGAGCAGTACAAAGAGAAGGAACTTGTAAAACACACACAGAGATAAACTTATATTTTAGCCAACTAATTGTGAATTTGAAAACATGTCTTTATGATTGGTTGGAAAATACTGCCATTTCATTCCATGACGAAGGTGAAGATCCTAGTTGGCACTGATATTTTTCTGCATAATCTGCATTGTTTAATTTTAGGGGAAGTGTCTTCTTTTTCTAGACAGCCATTTTACACTTTCTCCCCCAAAATACTGTCATCATACCAGAGTCTGTGTAGTGCCAAATCCTAAAATAAAAATGCCAAGATTTCACCCATTAGAAGCAGCTTCTAGTCTAGCAGATGCAGCTGCTGCACTGAGGTTCCCTTCTCAAAAGCCCTTCCAGAGGACTCGGCACTTGGGAAAACAGAGCTGAGGTTATTTTGCTTTTGAGCTGAACTGGAATTCTCTCTGTTGGATTGAGCAAGAAGGTTTTCTTCTTTTACATACTTAGAGAACATGTATGCCACATGAAGTGTGAACTAATTTTAATGAATTCTAAATATATCTGCAGGAGTCTGAAATTGGCATCTTCAGACCATTAAAAAAGTCTAGAATGTCTTAGTTACTGATTTTATTTTTGCTTTCTTACTAGCAGCCTGAGAAGGGAGTGACGAAGCAGATGGAGTTCCTGTGCACCCAGGCGGGCTACGAGCGGCTGCAGCAGGCCGAGAGGCGGCTGTCCACGGGGCTGTACCGGCAGAGCTCAGAGGAGCACAGCCCCAACGGCCTGGCCTCCGACAGCTCCGACGGACAAGGTGCTTGCTTAGCCCGGCCACACCTTCAGATCCTGCTATTGGTGCACTTCAAAGAGAGACAAAACCTTGCTGGTTTTTAAGTCTTGATATTTTTAAGAGATTATCTTACGGATTCTCTGCCAAAATTAATTTACAAATTGTCCTCAAAAAGGGAAGGAATTCACTCTGCAAATTTAATTTTTAAAGTTGTGTGGGTTTTTTTTTAACCTTATCATCCCTAAATAACAGCTGCACATAGAGCTGACCTGTATTTTGTGAAGGGTGGTGGGAATGGGAGATGTGAATAGTGCAGGGTTCTGGGTACCCACAGGGGGATTGGCTTCAGGTCCCCCTGCAGATACCAAAGTCTGGATGCTCAAGTCCCTTAGATAAAAGTGTGGTATCTATATATATAAAAACCTAAGCGACCATTATGACTGAACGACTGGTCACTATGATGCGCACTGACCACCAGGCGCAGGCGCTCAACCCAGGAGCTTCCCCCTGGTGGTCGTTGCGCTCTCACAGTGGGAGCGCCACTCAGCCAGAAGCCAGGCTCATGGCTGGCGAGCACAGCAATGGTGGGGGGAGCCTCTCCCGCCTCTGGGGTAGTGCTAAGGATCAGCGAGCCGAGCGGTAAGGAGCAAGCAGGCAGTGGTAAGGAGTGAGGGGTCCCGGATTGTGAGAGGCATGTGCAACTACCAGATGTCCGACTACAGGGATCAGGCATAAACTGGCAGTTGGGCATACCCCGAGGGGTCCCGGATTTCAAGAGGGCGTAGGCTGGGCTAAGGGACCCACAGCCCCCGCCCCCCCCCCCCCCCACACACACACATTCCCCATGCACAAATTTCGTGCACTGGGCCTCTAGTTTGCATATAACCTACGTGCACCCTCCCTCCTGTCTACTTTAAATCATCTCTAGGTTACTATAATGCCCAATATAATGGAAATGCTATATAAATAGTTGTTACACTATTGTTTAGGGCAGTGGTCGGCATACTGCGGCTCTGTTGACTAATGAGTTTGCCGACCACTGACCTAGACTCTTGATTCCAATAATTACAGGCTGTTGTTGTTCCTTGTGATTAAGCCCCTATCCCAGTGGTCGGCAAACTCATTAGTCAACAGAACGGCAAACTCATTGCCGACCACTGGTTTAGGGAATGATGACAAGCTAAAAAGGCTTCACGTGCGCAGTACAGATGCATCCATGTAAGCTGAACTACATACTACACGTCAGCAACAGCATCACCTTTCCCCCCAAATATTGTGATCTGCCATTGGTCTGCAGAGGCGGAACCCCCAGATGCAGAGGACTGATTGCGCTGACCATTGTTCTCAAAGAAGTGGATTCCATGGGGGATCTCTATCACTTTTTAAAGATGGCAACTTCCTATTTCTATGGCTGAAGAGCAGATTTGTCTGTGGAATGTGTGACGTTTGTTTCCTAAGAGAATATGGTGAATGCTTCCTAAAGGGGACAGAGCACAGAGCGTGGAGGAAACGGGATAAGAATGGAGAGCCTTGAAGACCTTCTGCCACTCTCCGCTTCACTGTCCCGCAGGCCCTCTGGGAGCCTTGTGGGGTGTGCCCTTTGGGAAGTGTCCTCTTAAACACTTAGGCCTAGAAAGCTATGGTTTATGAGTATTGTTACCATTTTAAAAACTACTTCACTCTTTTCTTATTGGCACATGAAGAAAATCTCAGGTCATTGTCATCCACTCATTCAACACGTGTGTTAGTGTCTCCCCTGTGCCAGGCATACTCCTAGGCACTGAGCTGCAGCCGGGAGCAAGGAAGGCCTGCCGCTCGGGGCTCGCACTAGTGGAGGGAGATCACAGGATGCAAGTGCGGGATAGGGCCCCTACTTTCGAATGGCGATAGTGCGTGAGCAGAAACAGTAATTTTCTAGGGCCTTTTTTTTTTAATCCTCACCCAAGGATATTTTTCCATTGATTTTCAGAGAGAGTGGAAAAGAGAGGGAAAGACAGAAATATCTACGTGAGAGAAACACATCGATTGGTTGCCTCCTGCATGAGCCCTGAACAGGGTCAGGGCCAGGGAGGAGCCTGCAACAGAGGTACGTGCCCTTGACTGGAATCGAACCCGGACCCTTCGGTTTGCAGGCCAACGCTCTCTCCACTGAGCCAAACTGGCTAGGGCTAGGACCTTCTTTTTTATATGTTACTGTTATACTTTGGTTACTATTGTCAAGAAGATAAGATTTCCTTCTGAGTGGGAAAGCCATGTGAAGCATCGTCTAACTGTTGAATAAAGTATTACCGTGTCAGCAGGTCAGAGTGGTGAGGAGAACGATCTTCCCCTTTTAAATGTGACGGAAACTTTCTAGTTGAGGTCTTGTTTAACCTCTCCAGTCATCCTTGACAGTGAAGACTTCAGAGTTAAGAAGCAAAAGCATTCATGAAAGATTCTGATGACTAATTTGTCACACCAGGATAATTCAGTGGGGGTGGCAGTTTGCTAAGTGTGATAGGTTTAGGTTTATGACAGGACTAGAGGCCTGGTGCATGACATTTGTGCACTGGGGGGTGGGTCCCCTCAGCCTGGCCTGTGCCCTCTTGCAGTCTGGGACCCCTGGGGGATGTCCAACTGCTGGCTTAGGCCCGCTGGCAGTCAGACATCTCCCGAGGGGTCCTTAGCACTGCTGTAGAGGTGGGAGAGGCTCCCACCACTGCCACTGCGCTTGCCAGCCATGTGCCCGGCTTCGGGCTGAGCGTGGGAGTGCACTGACCACCAGGGGGCAGCTCCTGCATTGAGCGTCTGCCCCCCTGATGGTCAGTGCACGTCATAGCAACCAGTCGTTCCACTGTTCAGTCAATTTGCATATTAGGGTTTTATTATATAGGATATGTTTGGTATATAAGGCATTTTCACCATATCTGTGATAATTCTATTTTTTCACAGATTTGCAATAGGTTTTGCTGTTATTGTTTTTAATAATAAGCAGTTGGCTTGAGCCATCTCTCTCTCTAGTATTTATTATGTAGTTCACGATAGGCCATGGCAAAATGGTTGCACTAGTAAGAAAATGCCTGACAGAGGGGATGTATTATATACCAGAGATGAGCGCTTACTCAGAATCTCAGTCTTTTGTTTAGTTCGTGATTAGCTCTTAAAAATGTCTGGCAGAATTGTAAACTTGGGACTAGTAAGAATTACCATTTTTCTCCTCTATTTTTTCACAAACTATATCTACTGTTACTGGATTCTTCTGTGCCTGTGGACTTTTCCTTACTCCTTTCTGAAGGAGTGTTGAGGCTGTGGAAATTATTTAAGAAAAACCATGGTGTGTTTTTAATATTACTCACGCTGCTTTCTTTTTCTTTCCATTAGGAGAAAGACCCTTGAATCTCCGAATACCTAACCTACAGAACAGACAGCCCCATCATTTTGTGGTGGACGGGGAGCTGAGTAGACTTTACCCCAGTGAGGCCAAGTCGCACTCGTCAGGTGAGAACGGGATATGATTAGAGAGAAACACTGAATAAAGCATCTTTAAATTCTGTTCTTCACCTCCCACTGGAGAGCCCTAACAATGTGACTAGTCAGTTTTTCTCCTCTTGGAAGTAAGAGATGGCCATCATAATGGCAAGGCTTCTTGAGACCATGGTCTTCCAAAGAGTTGACAGGGAATAACTCAGGAAGGTTGAGATGATTTTTTTAAAAATATATTTTATTGATTTTTTACAGAGAGGAAGGGAGAGGGATAGAGAGTTAGAAACATCAATGAGAGAGAAACATCGATCAGCTGGGTATGTGCCCACAACCAAGGTACATGCCCTTGACTGGAATCGAACCTGGGACCCTTGAGTCCCACAGGCCGACACTCCATCCACTGAGCCAAACAAGCAGGGCTTGAGATGATTTTGATTAGCTATTACACGAGTGGTGACTCTAATACAGAATTTTATACCGAATTATAAATGGCTGGTTTGAGTTTCATAACTGTCTTTTTTCTGGCCTTTCACAATATGAAGTTGATGGATTCCATGTTTGCTCTTTGCTGAGAAAACCTGTGTATCAGAAGCTAACTTGCCATGCAGATATATCGTGGGGATGGCGTTCATAGTTTGGAAGTAAACTGAACTCCGTAAAAGGATGAGCTGTTCCTTATTATAGTTAGACTAGAGGCCCGGTGCACGAAATTCGTGCATGGGAGGGGGGTGTCCCTCAGTACGGCCTGCACCCTCTCTACTCCGGGACCCCTCAGGGGATGTCCGACTGCCGGTTTAGGCCTGATCCCTCTGGGATCACAATCCGGGACCACTGGCTCCTAACCGCTCACCTGCCTGCCAGCCTGACCCCCCTAACTGCCCTCCCCCACCGACCTGATCCCCCTAACTGCTCTTCCCTGCCGGCCTGATCACCCCTAACTGCCTTTGCCTTGGCCCCGCCAACATGGCTTTGTCCGGAAGAACGTCAGGTCTAATTAGCATATTACCCTTTTATTAGTGTAGATGTTTACATATTCTTGCCCAAGTGAAGTGCGTTGGGCAGAGTTAAATTGCTAGAGATGACACCATGCAAAGGAATCATTCAGTCTCTGAGCTAAAGTAACATTAGGAGTCACTTGAAGTCAGGTGCTTCTTCTGTAAAACAGAAATTCTTTCACCTCATAGAGTGGTTATGAGGACAGATAAGACAGTATACATGAACTGCCTGGATGATAGGAATTCAACAAATGGTAGCTACTATTTTTATTACTCTCTTTGCTGAATTTAAAATCCACTTCTTTGTATAGGGAGGGTAAATTCATAAATGGAACCACCTAATTTCAGATAAGCTATGAGTATTGGTTACCTTTCCAGATGTGTGTGTATTTGTGTGTGTGTGTGTACATAGCCCCCAGTATTAGTACTTTGTATAACTGTTACATTTCATTGTCATTCTGTAGTGTTTGTGTGAGATTCAAATAACTATACACACATAACTCTAAGGAATTATTCCTTATGAATGCGTTTTCATTCTTTTATTTCTGTTTCTCCCACTTAAATGTTTCATGCCTAGAGAAACTTTTAAAAATAGTTCCATGTTTAAACACAAAAGATGTTTTTCTGTTCCTTTTTTTTTTTTCATTGATAGTAAATATTTTGGCTAGTAACTTAGTTGTGTATGAGTGACTGGTTTTATTTTATGTATTTTACTTACCACATTGGACCAAGCATTAAATGAAAGTCAGTATGTTCTGTATGATAAATGCGTTACGTGCACTTGATGACTTAACTCTCACATCACCCAAAGAGGTATTATCCCCAGTTTATAGATGAAGACACTAAGGCTTAGAGAGAGGTGTAACTGCCCTGAAATGGATACAGCTAGTAATTGGCAGAGATGGAATTTAAATATAGAATCCAAGCTCTTCACAACTCCCTATAAACATTAAAGTTTTATATGGAATTGCAGCATTATGGATTATTAATACAGTTTGCTGTGGACTTTGGGGGCTTGTTTTGCAAGTTTGTTTGAGTTTGTTTTGTGATCCACTGATTTAAAGTATCGTACACTTGGTGTTTCCCTCTTTATGCAGAGAGCCTGGGGATTTTAAAAGACTACCCTCACTCCGCTTTTACTTTAGAGAAGAAAGTCATCAAAACAGAGCCTGAAGATTCAAGATAGCTGTGATTTCCCACTGTTCTCTGGAAACGGCATCAGTTTTAAGGATAATGCTCCATCATAGAAATAAGCCTTAATAACCAATGTTGCCTCATTCAGCTCAAACAGATTTCATAGCCAAAGCGTAAGGACTGACACAGTGGTCTGGAAGCCAGGAAGACAAAGCAACAGCCACAACAGAGAAAATAGAGAGAATGTTTTAATAGAAATATTGATCCATTCACATTCCTGTGTAATTCATTTTATGTGGAAAGGCTTACAAAGTAATATTGTAAGCATTTATTTAAGAATGTACAATGTATTTGTGTAATTTATAGAAGTAAAATGTAGATGTTGAGACCTGTTCGGTCCAGTAGATATGGATACAGTTTATTTTACTTGAAATTTCATTGTCTACTTTAAGCGTATTTAGCGTAAATATTATATGTCAGAGTTTAGAATCTTTGCAGTCATAAAGAAAGCTTAAGTAATGTAGTTATTGGCCAGGGTAGCAGTGACTTTGGAGGAATGGAATTTAGCAAGCACCTGGTTTAAACCAAGGAAAATATTGTGGATTTAATATTTGATGAATCTGATTTTGTTTAGTAGGAACTGTGTCATTTAGAGTAGTAAAGTGTCATTTTTTGCTGGCTTAATCAGGCACATGTACACACTTAATCAGTACTGGAGTAAAGTTAAAAAGACGAGAAGCACAGAAGGCAATCTTTCTTAACCTAGTTGCCAGATTGCATTATATGATCGCTACTTAAGCTGTGGCAGACCTAGGGAGCTGTTTCTGGGACAGAGACCTTGAAACAAGTGGACTGATGTGTACAAGCCTCGACTTAAACATTGCTGTTTCTGAACGTGTGAAATAGATTAAGACATAGTAAGTTAACCCTAAATGTGACACGGATGGTGACTGTTAACAAAGGCTGTACTATAATAAAGGAAGTACCGTTTTATGTCCAGAAGCTCTTCTCGACGCACTGCAGTTGGGGAAACCAGACTCTCCCGGGGGGGTCTCCCCACCCAGCCCCTCCCAGGAGGGGACAGTCACTACATCCACATGTGCAGGCATGTTTCTGTGGCGGTTTAGTTGACATACTCATTATTTATAATTTCATTTTTGTACAACTTTCAGATTTGTGAATGCAGGTTTTTTTTTCTTAAAATTCATTTTCACTTGAAAATCTGTTTTAATTCCCCCTATTTAATTAATGGGCTGTGTGCATATATGTGGGGGGGATGTGCTTCAATGTTCATAATGTACTTGCACACTTATGAGAATTTCACATTGGAATTCATACTAAGAAAACAAATACTGCTATTAGAAATTTACATTTTTTCTGTTGGTTTAGGAGGAGAAGGTATTAGACAGCTTTACCTACTTCCTCCAGATTCATCTAAACCCCAGTATTGCTAAGAGGAGCATATTGACTTGGAAGAGGGGTGGTTTTTGTTTCAGTTCTGCTCTAGGTCATAACTGCATAAAAATATTCAGGCATAATCTGTTAGACTACAACTCCTCAGCCCAATGCTAGATGAAATGACTGTGCTGGAGTTGTGTTCACTGTCACATGTACAGCTGCTTTTTCACTTTGGTTTGTAGACTGGCTTTCCACAGCAACACCAGTGAACAGCGTCTGTCCTATCAGAAGCTCCCCGTCCCGTGTTTTCATTGTACCAGAGCATTTCCCCACTGAAGAGCTTTTTATGGACCTGGCAGCTCTGTTGCTAGCTTGAGGTTGAGTACTGTGCTTGTCTTGTTCACTGTGTGTAGAAATAGTATGAGTACGATTTAAATAGGTTATTCAGTTTTTAATATTAGCCATAGAACTGGTTAGTATCTCAGTAGTTTCATGAAACGTTTCCTGTATTCTAATCTATTTTGAGAAATTGTGTAGGTTTTTTTAAAATTGTGTCTTACAGTTGAAGTTTGTACATTTTAATAAGCAACAATTTTTAAAGATGCTGTAATCTTACAACTAATATTTATCCGTCTTTCATGGCCAAACAAACTGCATCTTTAAATCCATAAATAAGTTTCCTTAAGTATTAGACTTTTCTGGTCTTTCAAGCATAGTGATAAGAGGGAAGCACAAGAAAAATTTCAGTAGAATACAGTTTTTATTGTATAAACACTAATATATTAAATTTGCTATACATTGAAGCAAATAATATATATTTTTATTTGAATTGTATATATGAATTGGATGTTATAACAGTTTGGTGGTTTTTTTTTCATTGTGTTAGAGGTATTTTCACTGAACAAGGTCAATTGGTTACCTCGGTATTACAGCCAATACAGCCCAAGGGGCCATTTCTCCCTCCGTTGGCGTTGTACTTTATTATGTGAAGTCTGCGTGTCTGTGACTCTCAGCTGTTGGTGAGGCGGGGTGAGTGCTCCCGCTTCCCATGGCAATAAAGGTCTTGTGCCTCACACATGTATGTTTCTAGAACTTTCTGCACAGCACTGTCCCCAGCAGGCGTATTGGCTCCTCTGCCTCCCGCTCTGGGTACTTGGTCTGGGCTTGGGACTTAGGGGCCAGGGGCTGTGTCTCAGTCAAGACTAAAGGTCATTCTCCACTGCCCGTCACGTCCAGAAAGTTATGTGGCCAACAGGTGCTCAGTCGACACTGGGCTGTCAGAGAGAATTTGGTTTGTTCTCACAAGAAGTTTACAAAGGCATTTAAAAAACTATATTTAACCAACCAAGTATTTAATAAGCGAGAGGAACATTAGGCTTTAACATTTATGATATACTACTGTCGAAAGTGTTACTGTGGCTTGGCTTCACTATTACAGGCTACTTCTATGAAATCGAGCTAACCTGTGGTAGAAAATTAGCAAAATCTTTGCAACGAAGATTTAATTGATGCGTTTCATAGATTAAAGAAGAGCTGCAGTGTGTCAAACACTGTGCTAGGTGCTGTGGTGAGAGTGGGAGCCACCAAAGAAACATAAGACATGATGTTTGCCCTTTGACAACTCAGTACCTCGTAGGATTGTAACCAATACCACTCAGATGAAACTACCGATGTTTGTGTGCCCTGGTCTTGGGATGGATAAGGAGCTGACACGTAAATGGATTCGATGTTTCTGGGCACTTTGCAGGTGAAAGAAAGCACAGTTAGTGTGAGACTTGGAATAGAGGGACCAGGATGGAAATAGTTAACTGTAGGATATGATTTAAAGCCATAGTGGTTGTGCATTTCACTTGGAGGCCACTTAAAAGAAAATCATTGCTGTTTTATTTTGAAGCTGAATGCCAGTTGATCTTCTTACCAGGGTAGTAATTCTTTTGATAGTCTCACTGAACCTGTCACAAGACAGGAGAAAAAATGGTCTTCTTCCTGTCCTTAATTAGTGAAACCACTTGGGTGAAAGCTTTAGAATGCTAGCACCTAGCAGACCTTTACAATTGTAGTTGACTAGAGGCCCAGTGCACAAATTCATGCACAGGTGGGGTCCGGCTGGCCTGCCCTGATCGGAGCCAACTGGGCTATGGAGTGGGGCCGCGGGAAGTTGGCCGGCTGGCCCCACCCCCTGGTCAAACTCCCGGTCAAGGGAACAATGTGCATATTAGCCTTTTATTATATAGGATAGGATTGTACTAAAGATTTAAAACCTAACTAGGCATGCACGGAATTTCCTAGCATATTGCCTGCTGGTTGGCTACTCAAATGTTTAAGCATTATTGACACGATGCCCATTTTGCTTATGACTACTTAATACTGAGTCTTCAAGAGAAAATGAACCAGGGTACTAACCTAATGAAACTAGGAGGTCTATCTCTTATGGGAAATGAATTCAGTTAGTGAATTGCACAAGTGTTCTGTTGTAACAGTTTGAAGCATATGACCAAATATGGCAGCTGCTATTTAACTCAAAACCACCTAATGGTCCAGGTGTGTGCATGGGTGGTGGTTCAGGGAGTCCAAGTTTATTTATTCGTTACTATCTTAGGGTGTCTTCGTAAATGAGATTCTCAAGTGGGCCTGCAACATTAATAAAAGAATGATCGAATGTCCAGAAATTTATTTTTGTTGTAAGTATGTTTAATCTCAAAAACCTTGCTGTTACATGTAGGACTCTGTGGGGTGACCCTTATTCTACCCAGAAGTCAAAAGCTGAATGGTAGGGCTAAGGTTTTTTAAATTCATTATTTTGAGTATGCAACAGTTGCAACTTTAAAACCTCTTTTCTGGCGTCTGTTTCTGCTGACCTATAAAAACCACCTCAAAGGTGTTTTATTTTTTTGTTTAGAAAAAATTCAGAAATTTATTCTTCACGCTCAACTTACAAATGTATAAGTTTAGCAGCTTTTATCTACCACTTTTATGGGAACAATGAATAATGATTTGTTCCATTTACAAAATTGGTTAATTAAGCTCCTTTCTTTATTCTTTCATATTCTTCCTGTGTTTTAAGGGCCAGGAAGTTTTTAGTTATTAAAACAATATCCTGTTGAATTCTGGGTCTCCTGGCTGTGTCTGTGTGGTCACAGCTCCCCAGGTTATTCCTCCGCTAGCTAAGCAATGCCCTCCGAAGGGATCACTTCAGCAGTGCGAAGGTTCCGTCCTCACACTTCCTCGCAGGTGAAGGAAACTCAACCGGGGAACCCTGGCAGTGAATCGCACCAAGTCCTCATCCTGGTTTTACTTCAGCCTTCCAATAAAATGTTTCGTTATGATCCTTTTTTGTTTTATTGCCTGTTCAAGACAGTTGAGTGAGAAAGTGCCTCTGTCTAGTTTTTTTATTGTACAATTGCTGTCTATAAATTTTTCAACGTTATATCTTAAAATAATTGACTTCACAATCTGGGAGGAACAGTTAATTGAATGCCGCCATCAAACAATGTCGCAGAATGCAGGTTAAGTACATATAACACCGCTTCAAGATGGTAGTGTACACACAACTGTTAAAATCGCCCCAAAACTTCCCATCAACAGGTTTTGTGAGTTTCCTGGTAGTCCAAACCATTTGGCATCAACCCAGACTAGTGTTGCTGTGGGTGAGCACCAATGACGGTGTAAGTTAGACTGTGCTTCAGACTGACACATTCTGAAACCTTGTGAGTCATCTTCGCATTGAAAGTTTGCACCTCATAAATTTATGTTGAAGTACCAGGTTCACCGCCCACACACAACGCTAAGCAAGCACGGCGTTCTCGTGTAACTGTCACAGACACCCCCTGCCGACGGGTCACTCAGGCTCCAATCTGTGGGAAGACGTGTAAGTAGCACACACGTGGGTGGGATCTTACCGGTAACTGGCTCAGCAGAGGCAGTTTATAATTTTCTGAGATTACCTGCCGCCCTCAGTGTGAACGGTTAAACCAAGCTTCTGTGGTCTAGCCCCATGCCCTGCTATCTGTTATCCTTCCCAGAAGACATAGTGATTGGTTTGGCACCATATCCTCAGACTGGAGACCCTCCAGCTCTCCTCATTTTAGTTGTTTCCAAAACAATACAGTTGACCCTGAACAACACTAGTTTGAACTATGTGGGCCCACTTATACACAGATTTTTTTGTCAATAAACACTAAATATATTTTCTTACAATTTTCTTCTCCCTACCTTTATTGTAAGAATTCAGTATATAATGCATGCAACACAAAATATGTGTTAATCGACTATGTTATCAATAAGATTTCCAGTCAACAGTACGCTATTAGTAAAGTTTTTGAGGAGTCAAAAGTTCTATGTGGATTTCTGATGACGGGGGTCAGCACCCCTAACCCCCATTTTGTTCAAGGGCCAATTATACACACTTTCTATCCCCAGATCCCTGACAACATTGGAGGGATGTTTCCCATCAACAGTTAAATTGGATTGGATATCCTCTTCCTTTCCGAGTTCAGCCAGTTTTTCTATCAGAAAGAACATGTCCATGTATTGATTGAGTGAATTTCTCTTGCATGCAATGGCTAACTCTCAAATTAGACCACGTCTTTCTGACTTGTACTGATGAGAAGACAAGACAGCTCATATAATGGATAGACAGATAGCACTTAACTCTGGGTTACTTAAAAAGCAACTTACACTTTTTAAAAAAAATTAGCATTTCCAAGTGAAATAATTTGTGGTTACCTAATTTATTCAAAGAGAAGAAAAAATATACTTAAAAGTGAGAAGAAATAAGGATCTCACTTCCCAAGATTTTAAGATGGTAGTTTACAGGAGAAATAAGTCCCTTTCTTCTTTGCTCCCTTATTTAAAAGACTAGAACTAGTTCTTTGTAAAGCGGATGACCTCAAGTGGAGGCTTAGCCTCTTCCTGTAGGAGTGAATGTAGAGGAGCTAACTGTCCAACCTCCCCTTCCTTGCCCTGGACCGACGGCTGACATTTCATCCTCTGCAACTCTAAGGGTAATTCTCACCCCGTTTTGCAGAGGAGAAGACAGGTGTCTGGTTGGGCAGTGAGTAACTCACCGCCAGTAGGTAGTATGGGCCTGTCCACTTGTTTGATGCCAAGGTCCATGTGCACCGTATCCTGTAAGATTTCCTTTGAACCGAGTGGCTTGCAACCGTGTGAACATTTACTAGTACACTTGAACACAGTGAACACTTGAACATGCAGATAAAGCCTCACTATAGTCACATTTAGAAAGCACGAGGCTCTCTGTGAGTCTTGATCACCGGTTAGTTGATAGTGGTGTCTAGATTCCAGCCGACGCTCCTCAAGGAAGTGAGGACCGCGCCATGGCCATGGCAGGTCTGGGCACAGGGCAGTGCAAGGATGCGGCACTGCTTGGGGATGAGCGAGTGCGAAAGGCCCAGGTAAGAGAACAGAAAGGTCACTTGTAGGTACCACTGGGAAGTTGAATGGACTAGAGCAGAGAGTTCAGGTAAATGAATTAGAGATGAAACATCCAGAAGAGAATCCCCACCAGAGGAAATCTTTTAAAACACAAAGTTCTCATTTAATTTGGGAAGCAATTAGAAGCTTTTGAGGAGGGGAGTGAAATGGTCCAAAAATTTTTGGAATGTGAAGACCAAGTAATACAAATTGGATCCTTAACATAAGGGGTTCCCAGCAGCTCCCAAAGGGCTTGATTCTGGCTCTGAAGGAGGAAGAAGCATCGGGACGATTTAAAAGTGAGAAGCGACTGTTGCAGTGCCCAGCCTTCAGGTGTTCAATCTGAACTTGAGCTGTGACAATAAGGACCATGGGAAACAAGAAGGAAGGCCATTCATTCATTCATTCATTCAAACATCTGCTAAACCACCTGCTTAAAAATATCCAGGCACAACGAACTGGAAATACAAAGGTATCATCCCTGTCCTCAAGGGACACTATCTAATAGGAAGTCAGCGACGGTTGATGATGAAGTGGCAGGAGTTGATAACAGGTAAAGTATGTGTCTGGCTCATGGGAAAGGAACAGATTGACCAATGAGATAAACATCACCCATGCTGTGACCTTTGGGAAAAGGAGGGAATACTAGCACCACTTTCCAAAAGAGAACTTAGGAGGAGAGAGCTTGGTATTCAATAATACTTGGTTTCGGAAAAGTTCGGTTTGGGGGGTTGTTGGTTTATGTGAGTAGAGTTGCCCGGCAAGAAAGATTGAACCAGTGACAATGTAGAAGGTCTAAGCTGGAATTGGGGTTCTTGAGAATTTGAAATCATCTTCCTAGAGGAGTTGCAGATAAATTGATAATCCATGAATAAACCTTAAAGAATCCCCTGATTAAAAGGAGAGGTGAGTTTTGTGTGTGTTGTTTAGAGGAAGGAGGGATTCAGTGAAGGAAACAAATTAGCTTGATTTCAAACCATGGGTCATTTACCTTCATTTACATCTTCAAATTTTACCCACAAATTATTTATTAATTAAAGTGGGAAAAGCCTAATTTTACAATCTAGTCTGTTCTGCTTCCCTGAACTGAGAAAATTTATAGAAAAAGCACCTGTCCTTAAAGCTCTCAAGGCTATCTTTACTGTTACAGTTGTGACCTAATTAATCCTTTTCACAAACCAGCAAATTTGGCATTATTTTTCTCATTTTAGGAAAGAGAAAAACAGCATTGATGTAGGAACTCACTGATATGATACCCAGAGAAGGAATTAGTTTGCAGGTGATAATGGTTTCAGCTTTGGTTTCTGTCCTTACTGTGGAAGGACAAATCAGACCGTACTTTTAAAAATATAGGTTGCGCCAGCTCCTTTGTGTGGGCCATTGTGAGGGCTCCATGAGATGACTGTGGAAGGCTGAAGAAGCAGCAGCAGGAGCACTGATAGCTGCAGATAAATTCAAAAAACAAATGCAATTATTGTACTTTATCTGGTCTTAAATGCGGGCCTTTTTTAAGATAGAGAAATCATGTGTTGATTTGTTAAAACATTTTTTAATCAAGGGTTTTCTGATACAACAAAAATTACCATCACTAACATTTTTAGGCTCACCTAAAAACAAGGTGATCATAGGACAAATTAAGGGCTGATCCTTGCACTTGAGGCATTTGTCATATAAAACTGCATGATTTTCCGAACAAATGCCAACAACAAGAGAAGGAACTACCACCTGTGCCACCCCCAGACCTAGTCTCTGCCTCTCACAGGCACGCATGCGGGACACGGTCCCTTAGCAGCCATCCTGGAGGTGGTGCTCCACACTGAGTGGGGACAACGAGCTTGGCTTGTTGAGGTCATCTCAGTGGGGCTGGGTAGGATTTACTTGAAAACTGGAGTCTGGAGACCAGGAAAGCCTGGAGCTCAGATCAAGACAGGGTCACAGATTTGGGAATTATGGGTGCCTCATAAATTGTAGTTGAAGCCATGGCAGTGAATGAGAATGGTAAAAAATAGAAGACAGTTAAAATGGCCTCTTGGGAAATATTAACTCATGGAGTAGGCAAAATGACAAGTGTTTCCAAAGATACTAAGAAAGGAAAGTGAGAGGGGAGAGAGGAGGAGAAGGGTGGGGGGGTGGGGGGGGGGGGAGAGAGAGAGAGAGAGAGAGAGAGAGAGAGAGAGAGAGATCCTGGAAGCACTGAGTAGAGGTCATCAGTAATGTCAGTAAGAGTCCAGTAGGATGGGAGATGGCTGTTGGACTATGACACACTAAGGAGGTCATTGTTAACCTTTAAGAGAGGGCTACCAAACACAGTAATTGGGAAGAATAGTTAATGTGCTTTTTAAATGCGATTTGCTGATAAAAGTAAACAGAGTATGAAAATTAGTAATGGATCTGCACCTCTTATTCAGATCAAAGGATTGCCTGTTCCTTGCTAAATACCACATCCCTTGTTCATCATAGAAGGTTAGACAGATTTGCTGAGAGCTGTTTGGCACGCCCACGCTCACTAGGGAAGCAGAATTCAATGCACCTAGAAACCTTGAGTGCCTCCTCCCACCCCTCTCACATCTGTGTCTCCAAAGGCTGGAGTAGAATCCATAGCAGACCACAGCAGAGCAGATCTGTGTAAAACAAAACATTTGTGGGACTTTTGTTTTGTTTTCTTTTCTTTGTTTCTCTACACATTTCAGTTAGAAAATACTGATGATTCTTGACCCAGGCCGGCCGGCCACCCTGATAAACATCTGGCTGTTTATAACTTTGTTTTCAAACACTACATTTATTTGATCATTGCTAATTTCCAGTTTTTATGGCTTCAAAAATAGGTAGCAAAAATCAAGAATGAAGAGAATGTTTAGAAGAAAACAACAAGAATTTACTAATGAATATATTTTTAAAAGATTTGAAGTATGTTTTAACTTCTGAAATGTACCTGTTTTCTTCATGCTGTGTTAAGGGTGACTTTGAGATATGATTAGAACACCCTACCTAGTAGCTGTGGTTCGGCCTAAACATATTCTCCCTCATCTCACAAAAATGATGAACTTTGATGACTTTAATTCCATGAAAGTAAACTTGATACATCTGTTCTTTGCTTCTGCTCCCAAAAGAGTGACTGTATAGTCTAAAAGGAATAGTACAGTTTGGGAGGATATAATCTACCCAAACTCAAAGAACATAGGAATTAGAAGTAAAGAGCTACAAAAATTAAAATTCTAGTAGCCGACAATTCCTGAGCTAAAGTACAAGGTAATTAACTTATTTTTTAAAACTTCAGTAAAGGAAATTAGGCTAATTAGCCTTATTCTTTGTAATGTGCTGTTTTTAACTTAGTAAAAGTAGCTTTCAAAATTAACTTCCTTCTCTCCAAGTCTCTCACAAGATGTCCATTTCATGCCTGTCTGTATGCAGATGGGGTACCAGAATCCCATGAGTTAATGTCACCACCTGGGCTGTGGTACACATACTGATGGAAGAATCGGAGGAACTTTTTCTACTGAAAGAGTGTACGATGTTGAGATCACCTGCTCAAGTCTCAAAAGGAACCCAGGTCCCCGGTGTTAGAGAAAATGGCATCGTGGGGGGAATAGTGTAGGTAAGGAATGCAGCTAGTAATTTCTAACTGTATCCTATAAGCAACAAAAATGCATTCCCGTTTTTGAGAAGAATCCTCATCTAACTTTTGGTAAAGAAATGGAACTCTATTCCAATGAGCAGGCTGGCTTAGAAAGATACATATCAGATACCTGAGAGGATGGTGAGCTTTGCTTGGGCATATCATGCTTCTTCCATTCCATCTGCATCTCAGAGAATCCAGTCCTATCCTTTCTTATGCCTTACAAGTTCTTCTCTGTGGCTAAGGCCTGCATCTCCCAGCTGTGCCACTGACCACTCTTGATTACTCCTAGTAATCTATGCAAAGGGTCAAAGCCCCTCTTGGTATTATGTAACACTAGAAATACCCTTGGAAATATACAGTAGGAACACAGGTAACTGTGTATAGCTAGAAAAATGTAAAGTGTGCTACTACCACTTTAATATTTAACTGTATTATTCATGATGGTTACTATGCATGTTTGAAGATCCATAAAACTGATTTTCTACCCACTGGGTAATAAGTGGGCTTTTTAGAACCATCGGCCCACAAACAGATCTCCTGAGGGGCCTGAGCGCACACTTCCCTCCGGATAATCGCCCACAATTAGTGCAGATCCTTTCAGATACATAAATTAAGCCGTGAAATTAGATAACTATAAATAGCCGTGCTTGTTCAAACTGAAGGAACTGAGCTGTAGACGACAAACCCTTGCCCAAAATAACTTCGTTCTGTCGTTGCAAACACTGATAAAAAAAAAGGTTATAGAATCACCAGATGGGAATAAATCTTAGTCTAGTACAAATTTTTTTCCAAACTAGACTGGATCGAGCCTTCCAGAGGGATAAGAATCTGCCTTGCGTTAATCAGCCATGTCAAGGAGTCTCCCTGGAACAGACTGAAAAAGAACTGGGAGTGCTTGCGGGTGTCCCTTACCTACTGATCACACCTGTGCAGTATCCCTTCCCGAGGAGGTGGGAAGTGGGCAATGGCTGGCAGGTCCCACGGGCTGTGGCCATGCTCAGGGCAAAGCATGTCTTCTTACCTGTGGTTGGGACAGTGGAGGCCAGATGGCAGTACCAGAGAACTTGTTCTGAAGAGGCTTCTGAGATGTTAAACCTGAAATTGGGATGCCAGTCTATGGGGAGACCAAGGGTGAAGGTATAGAACTAAAACAGAGCAGAATCAAAAACCAAGGATCCAGAAGAGCCTGGGTGGATGGGTTGGGTCTCTTTAAAAGAATATTTTTCTGTGACTATGAGGCGTGTGTTTTTAATTAATCTACTCCTCAACCCTCCTCCCCTCACCAATAAAATATCTATATATAAAACCCTAATATGCAAATAGACCGAACGGCGGAACAACCCAACAACCAGTTGCTATGATGTGCGCTGACCACCAGGGGGCGCACATGGAACATGGCGGGCATTAGCAGCAGGTGGCAGAGAGCAGAACATGGCTGGCATTGGCCACGACAGGATGGTGGAGCAGGTGAGCGGGGGCGCCAGAACAAGGCGGGTCGCCGGTCGCTATCATCAGGGCAAGCCTCTGGTGGATACTGAAAATTCTTTGCTCCTGTGTGCCGTGGTCCCACCTGGCGCTCGCACCTGCTGCCAGCACCTGGCTCCGGTCCTGATCACTCAGTGCCATCAGCAGGTGCAAATGGTGGCTGCTGGCCCCAAGCACCCAAGGGCTTCTCCACCTCCCCCTGCTCCTGAGGGGTGATTGGGGCAGCAGCCACCACTAGCACCCACTAACAGTGCCGGCCCCACTCACACCCACTGCTGGCGCTGGCCCCAATCGCTCCATGTTGTCAGTGGGTGCGAGCGGGGCCAGCGCCATCAGCACATGGCAGTGGCGGTGGGAGCGGGGCTGCTGGCAGACAGGGGACCGGGGGCCCCCGGGGAGGGGCCGGGCAGGGTGTGGAGGATGGGCCGAGACATGTCCCTGTGCCCCCCACAGCCTCACGGCCCACAGTTCCTTTCAAGGTGCATGAATTCGTGCACTGGGCCCCTAGTAAGTAATAATATATAAGCTTTAAGGCTCACAGAAGATCATATATATGATGGCCCAAATACAATGTCTGGTATTGGGTAATGACAACACAACATTCTAGGGAAGTTTTCTGGGAATCCAACGCTGAGGGCAAAGTGTCAAGGACCAAACAAATAATAATACATGAACAGGGATCAGACATCCCTTTCAGGACTTATCAAGAAGTGGCTTGAACTGGCTCTGCCTCCCCAGCCTTCATCTCTGTCACCTGCTTCCAGTCCCTAGAAGCAGTCAAGAGCCAGGAGGAAAGAATTCCAGGAAGTCGCCTGTATTCTTGGGGTGCCACATTGTGAAAGATGCTTTTCCTGCTCCCTTCTCACTCACGAATTGGGTGTTTCCTTATACCATAGAAAGGCTGGTCTCCCTCTGTCCAATCTGATAAGTGGAAGACAATTAGAAGGAGGAGGCAGAGCAAAGAGAAGTAGGAGAGTGCAGCTTCCATGCCCAGCAGCTAGCATTTGGTCATGGCCACGTGATTTTTCTCACCGGGATCAGAGGGACACGGTGGAAGACGGCCAAGCCTGAGGCTCTCTCACCGGTTTCCCACCCAAGAGAACTTGCTGCCAGGAACAGGAATTCTGATAACAAGAAACACTGGCGTGAATCACCCAGAGTAGGAGCAGATGGTGGAAATGGTGATGTGGGAGGTCCCCCATGGGGCTTTGGGAAATTCACCAAATGAGGGAGCCAGATTTGGATGCCTGCCACAAAGAGGGAGCCAACAGCCAGCCATCACTGGCCAGGGGGGCCTTTAACACCTCAGGCACATAACGTGTCTGTCTCTCCTGTCTGTCTATCCTAGCCCTACACAGAGAGGAAGATAGCAGGTGGGAGAGGAGGGTGTCCAAGGAGCAAGGTAGCCCCTAGGCACTCTAAGTCCCTCCTGTGGGGGAACTGGCCAGGCCTGGGAAAGGGGACATACTCAGTGTATTACAGTAAGACTGAAGATTGATTTATTAATTTATTGATCTTTAAAGGAGAGGGAGAGAGAGATCAAAACATCAATGAGAGAGAATCATTGACTGGCTGCCTCCTGTACACACCCCACTGGGGATTGAGCCTGCAACCCAGGCATGTGCCCTGACCAGAATCGAACCATGACCTCCTGGTTCATAGGTCGACGCTCAACCTCTGAGCCATGCTGGCTGGGCAAGACTGAAGTTTTAAATTAGACTAGACTGGATTCAGTTTTTTACCCCCCAACGTGAGGGGACTTTAGAGACCTGCCCAAGATGTTGTCAGAGGACACACAGGGAGATTGTGAACACTGCAGAGTTGGAGGCAGTGACTGTAGGAAAATAAAAGCATTTCGTAGTTGACCCTTCTGTGAACTGGGCTTGTTTGATAAACCAGATGCGGTAGCTACTGTTTTCATTAACAACCAAGTAGCAAGGGCAAGACTGAATGATGGAGCTTTGGGGGAATGCACTGGTCATGAATCACTGTGATTATGCGGGTGGGGTTTCCCCTGAAGAATGGAAAGGCTCCCTGCCGGCTGTCCTCAGCAGAGGTCAGTGCTGGAGCAGGAAATGAGCATGCTGGGCCCTGGAGTCTGACTTCCTAGATCTCCCAGGAAGGGGACACCCTGAGGCCCCTAGGTGCCCGCTGGGGCCGTGAGCTGCCGGGAATAGCAGGCTTCCTGCTGCAGGGGAGGGAGCCTGTCCCAGGCACTGACTCATGCTATGCTCGTTCCCATTAGCTGTCCCTCTGCCTTCACTAAGATTTGATCAATGTCTCACAAATTTTGGCTTCTACTGCCCTGAGGGATTGTGGGAAAAAGTCCTCAACCACACTCTGGGAAAAGCAGTAGAGAGGAGGGTGTGACTCCTGTCCTAAGGCCACAGTGGTGGGGGCAGCAGCTCTAGTGAAAGGAGCTTTGCCCAGGAGTGACCCTCCCACAACAGCCGGATACTCGAGGGCCTGGCCTCTGACACACATGACAGGGAACCCCGAGAGATTACCAAGATTCCCAAGCACAGCAGAGGACACTGAGGGGAACAGGGTGTAATTTATGTCAATAAAACTAGTGGGAGTCACGCCATATAGTTTGAGTTAAACCATAATTAGAGTTATTCAACAATGGAAGGAGCTCCTTGTCACTATAAGTGTTTAAAGGATAAATATTTCCATTTAGGGAGTCTTCTAAGGGTGTTCCTGTGACATTTATTTATTCAACATGTATTTATTTTGCATTTACTGCATAGAAAGAGTTACGCTAAGTGCTTTACAATCTACTTTAATAACCAGTTTTATAGATGGAGAACCTGCGGCTTAGAAGTTAAATAAGTTGCTGAAGGTCTTAACAGCTACTAAGCAGTAGAGATAGATTGTCTAACTCTAAACACTACCTGTACTCCTCCAAAGGTGAGTAGACTAGTTGAGCACACTAATCTAGTGGGGAAGGCTGAGA
The DNA here is from genome assembly GCA_025583905.1 of Ia io. NCBI lineage: Eukaryota > Metazoa > Chordata > Mammalia > Chiroptera > Vespertilionidae > Ia > Ia io. Next base: position 3,419,765 of record JAJQQW010000014.1, read on the forward strand.
AATCCTATCTAATAAAGAGGGAATATGCTAATTGACTGTCCCACCCTCAAATATGGCGGCACCCACAGCCAATAAGGAGGGAATATGCTAATTGACTGTCACACCCTCAAAGATGGCAGCACTCACAGCCACCAGATGGCAGTGCCCAGTCCCCTTAGCCCCCCAGCCACCCAGGGCTGGCCCGAGGCGCAGGCAAGCCTTGGATGGCAACTGCCTAGACGCCCAGGGCCGCCCAAGGCTCAGGTAACCAGGGCCGGCCGAGGCTTGTGCTGCCGGCAGTGGCAGCAGCAAAGGTGTGATGGGGCATCGTTTTTCCCTCATCGCTGGGTCGCCTCCCGCCCCTGAGGGCTCCTGGACTGTGAGAGGGGGAAGGCCAGGCTGAGGGACGCCCCCCTTCTAGTGCATGAATTTTCATGCACTGGGCCTCTAGTTATAGAATAATTCTCTGATGCAGATATGCACAGACAAATAACATGACTTAGCATAATGGAAGGAGAAGAGTGAAGTGGAGGGGATGATCAGGAGACAGGTGGCTGAGAGGAGGCTGACATTCCAGACAGAGGGGCCAAGAAGCAATGCCCACAGCAGGACACATCAATATTTGTTTAGTAGTTGAATGACAGCATGGACGAAGTCCCTGAAGACACACTAGGTGGGAGACTGCAGGCATGTCAGCATGGGATGCAAAAGGAAAGGTAAGGCGTGCCAGTGAGGCTGCAGATATCATGGAAGGTCACGAGCCAAATGGTTTAAAAATACAAATAAAAAGCCCCAGCAGCTGTGGAGAGAGAGGAAATGTTTGGAGGTTGTTTTCCAAGAGTAGACTTTGGAATCTAAGAGTTCTGCTGTGGAGCACTTCCAAATGATGAGAAAATGAATGGGGTCACCGAGGAGGTTGGCTGCACGAAGCAGGTGGTGAAGGTCACTGGAGTTCAAAGAATGTCCCAACACCTGAGGCCAAGCAGATTCCTCACAACCCTAAGCACCTCTGGTTCTAGTAATTACTTGGCCTTTCTTGAAATGAATGAGTTTGTGAAATGCTTTAGTATTATTGTAGCCAAGCTGGTTGCCTCATTAAAAGTTGCTATTTCACTCAGCTTTCACAAATACACTGCCAGAGGGTTACCATCAAAGCCTCTATTTTTGCAATTAAGCATTTCGGTTTTGTGCTGTGTGGACAGAGGGTTTGTTTGTGACCCTAACACCCCAGAACTTGGTGCAATGAAAACATACAGATCCAGTTCACTGGTCTGCATGCAACTGATCAAGCTCACATATGTGTTACCATAGGAAACGGATGGTCTAGTTGGCTTTAAGGGTGCCGGCAAGCAGCTTAGCGGGAGGACTCTGAAAGCCCCACCAGCACAAGCGGCATCTTCGGTGTCTGTAGAAACCGTGAGAAGCTTCCCCCGGTTCTATGCATCCTCTCCTCGACACCTTCCTGGTGTATGAGGCACAGGTAACCACCTCACCATAACCAGTCACCCGAACCAGGCTCTGTAGACAAAGCACCCTGGAGCACTGCGGGACGTTTTTGCCTTCGAACAGCCGGCCTGGTGGAGGCCATGACTTCTTGCCACAGTAACCCCTGTTACAGATTGCTGTTCTGTTAAAGAAAGCCAAGATCCCAACAATGTCTAATAAACGGTTCAAAAGGGTTCATGCCACATGTAATCATTACCGCTTGAACTTTTGCCTTCTCCCCAAAAAGAAGATAGCGTAGAAACACAGATAGATAATGAGTCACACTGAGAAAGCCAACAAAGGCCATGATCATCCGCAAAGGCCATGTGACAGAAATCGGGGAGACTCTGACAATTAAATCCAGGGCTGTTGTCCCCTGCTACCTGCTTCTACCCCGCTCCAGGGCCTCGGGGGAAAGATGGTCTGGGCTTTACAGAATCCCCATAATTTTCTGTATCTTCTGGGTGAAACTCAAAAAGATGGTCCCTGAGGGACCCCATCCCTACCCAGTTTCAGTCTTGGAAAGAGAACCCTTTATTGTGCTGTGTATCTCAGAGCCACACCCCTTCTCTGCTGCTCTCTGGGAAAGGTCACGTTGGTCTGAACTCTATCATTTGAAAAAATACATGTTCTCAGCCTTTAAAGAAATGCCTCAAATTGCTCCTTGTGGTGAATGTTCATGGTTGACTTACAAAGGACTGGAGACTACGGGGCCTGTGAGGCTGGAAGTGGAAATGCTGACGGCTCTCTGCCTTCGGCGGTGCTGACAAGCATCTGCTCACTTACATCTCGCAGATGCAAACACGAATCTTGCACTTCTGAGTTTCTGTGGGCTTATCGATGAGGGAGACAACAGATGTGCTGACCTCACTGGAAACTCCCTGGTGAAAGGACCCTTCCTAACGTTTTGGGTCTCCAGGCTCTGATAACTCTCACCGACCATCAAAGTAGGGCTTCCTGACCAGTGTAGCCGTGAGAACAAGAGAAATGAGTCTTCTCCCTTAGCCACATGCTCGCTCGCTCGGGAGGAAGAGGCCGCAGTCAGTGAGCAGGTAAATGCTTGCCAGTGTTCAAGACGAAGAGGCCAACCCTGATCGGGCACAGCAAAGGCCTCTATGCATGGCATGGCGTTCTCAAGTCTCTCCTGCCTTCAGACAACCCTTCCTAGAAACTTGGGATGAAAAACTCCCACGATTGTGCTTCCTCTCGGTATTTCCAAAACCAACAGAATCTCTCATACAGCAGGATACTGGAATTCCCAAAGCAGGAATGGGTCCTGGCAGACCTCCACCATCTCCTGGTTCATTATGTTTGTGTCTATTTAGTCTCTAATTTGCTAGTGATTCTGGCACTTTGGCCCCAAATAAAACAAAATGGAATGCTTCAATGTTAATTTTTTAACATTGAAACTTTTCCAGTCTCAGGCTTTGGTTCTGTCTTCTAAAGAGGGATCTGACAGTGATGCAGAGGAGACATGTGGGGAAGTGGAAAGAATGCTGGAACTCAGGCTCATCAGCACTCGGCCCCCATCTGCTGCTTACTGGAAGTGGAACTCTGGCTCATCCCGTAACCCTGAAGCCCCAATTTCCTCAATTATAAGAACTGTAACGGCCTGCCGAAGTTTCCATGAGACCAGAAGATGTAATAATTGTAGAGAGATTTGAAAGACATCAAGCAAAATAATGTCTGAAAACCATTGAGTGGACTAATTTGGAAACTGGACACTTGTATTTCATGGACAGGATGCTTCCTTCTGCTACTGGGACAGATTCCTTGCTCTTGGGCAAAGCATTTCAATGTAGAATTTCTCTAAGTGTCTGGTAGGGTTGGTAATAGGGTTTAATCATTATGAATGGCGAATCGGTAAAGTTTGCCATATGGTCTTCTGGAGAAAAGTTAGGGCTGTTCTGAGGGCCTTTCGGTGCCAAGATGTTTTAGAAATATCCTGTCCTATATATCCTATATACCCTCATAGCTTGTCTTATATACCTACTAGAGGCCCAGTGCACAAATTTGTGCATGAGTGGGGTCGGGCCAGGCTGGTCAGGGGGAGTGGCTGCGAGCAGTTGGCCAGCCACCCTGCCCCCAATTGGGGTGGGGTGGGGGCCGATCAGGGGCAGGGCTGGCCTGGGGAGGGGCTGAGGGCAGTTGGCCAGCCAACCCTGCCCCCTGGTCAAACTTCCCATTGAACTCCTGGTTGAGGAGACAATTTGCATATTAGCCTTTTATTATATAGGATACACCGTTAATGCTTGAAGTTAGGTCCCCTGGAAATCAAATTTCTGCTATTATTCCAACATCTTCTAAGTGGTTGGATCCCAATAGCAAAGAAGCAACAGTGCCTTTTATACAACTAACAGCACTCAGTTCATCATGCCCTTGAGGTGGGTGCTAGGGCGTGCCCATCACAGGACTGAAACACTCACTGGCCCGCTTCCTGGGAGACTGCCCACACAGGGCTCGATTCCTTCCTTCTCTTAGGAATTGCTCTCAGCTGGAGGGAGCTCACAATGCCTGGTCTGTGTGTGGGGGTAGGAGGGTCTGGCCACTGGGCTTGATTTAGAACATCTGTGAAGAGCATCCATTTCCAGAGCTCTCAAAGGGCCCTTTACCCATCTTCTCTCATCAAAATTCTATCACCATTTTTCAATGCCAATCTTTTGAGAAGCCTCTTCCATAAAACCTTTCCAACCTGCCTTCTCAAGGTAAAATTAGTCTTGTTCACTGCTCTACAGCAAAAACAGGTTACTATGTCTCCTACCCCCTCTGATGTGTGTCTCTGAAAGTAATAACAAAGCTTCCCCTTATTATAGATTTGGCTAGACAAGAGCAAGAGGAAATTCTTGAGCAAGAGTTTTTATTCCTTATGAGGTAAAAACCATCCATAATTTATAAACTGTGTCCTCTGGACCAGTGGTCTCCAAATATTCTGGATTATGTACCCCAAAACGAATTTGAACATATACCTTCAACTTTATATGTACTTGTTTATATGGTATATACATGTACATTATACTGACATATTCTGTACATCATAGATCACACACATAAATAGTAATATTCAAAGGATGAGATAAAAAACAGATACAGAACATTCTGATGTTTTCATGCCATGCCCCAGTGAATCCACACACACTGAAGTGTGTGCACTCCCATGCAGAGAACCCTGAGTCCCACCCAAGGATGGTGTGCTTAGCTTTCCCTCGTGGCTGCCCTTCCTTGAGTCAAAGTTGTGCTATGAGCGAAGCTAGGAAATACTAACTTCTTTGTGTGGCCAGAGAGCAAAAAGGTTGTCTTTCTCAAAGGAAAGGTGAATTTAATGAAGAGTGCAAGGTGCTGGTGGCTTGGCTGCCTCTGTGTAGCCAAGGCTGTCCAAAGGGAATCAGTCTTATTTTCATTAAAGCAGGCAGTGTATTCAGACAGGCCCTGAGGATTTCTGTTGTTGTCATGTTGTTCTTGGGTTTGTTCAAACCACACCTTCTGATAGGCTCTACCTGGTAGAGTCTACCAGTATGATTAGGAACACTTCTCAGAGTCTGTGCTGGGCTGAAGGCATGTTGAAGCAGAAATCTTTTCCTCCCCTAGCAATGACAAATCCAGATAGAGCAGCGTCTCAGTAGCAGTGACCTTGACTATGTGAAGGTCTAAGCTCACTTCTGCTCTTAAGCAATCTGAACAGAAAAAAACAGGGGCACAGGAAATATGTAAAGGGGGGAGGGGTGCATAAAAATAACTATAGAAAGGTTTTCAGATATTATAGTCAAATGCATATTAGCATCAGGCATAAACTTGATAATATGACAGTGAGGCTCAGAAAGAAAGCATATTTAAAAAGAACGTTTACAAAACCTTGGATTAAATAATAAGATCTTTGAATTTGAATTATTAAGGAAAGAGAACCCAGAGATAGAAAACTGCCGTTGTACAGTAAATTTGGGGCTAGTATTCTTTCCGCACGTAACGGTAATGTGATCGCATTAAGATTAACATGGTTTGAGACCTTTGTGTTTACGAGTGGACTCTTCCCACTTTGGCAAATAAGGCTTCCTGGAAGCCACTGAAACGTATAGATACCACAATGACTCCCAAGGCAAGCTGAGCATCACCAATCGCCATTTCACACACACCCCACACACAGAGGTAGAGATGGCTGCAGTGCACACTCTGGCTCTGAGTATAATGTTTCAAATCTGATCACCAGCCCTCTTCTGGGAGGGGCAGTTTGGGTTTAAAGCAAAATGCACATTTACCTGGGGATATTTCATTTCAACGAAGGTGAAAATAAATGGGGCAGAAAGGGTATATAATAAATTGCTTTCTTCTCCTCAACTGTGCTGGTATAATCTATGTCTACTGGGCTTCTCAAGACATAAGCCTTTGCCTTGCACACCACTCCATTCTCACATGGCTGCAGGGGAAGGCAACGAGGAAGGGGGGAAAAGCCTGACAGACTCTTGAACAATCACTCCAGTGCATCATGGTGTACATTTCCAGCCATTTGTTTCCTATGTGTATGTGTGTGTGTATAAAGCACATTTAACACACATAATATATTTATAACATTTTTTAAAAATAAGATTTTATTTGGAAGCTCATTTGTTCACTTAATATAAGATGAATATTTTATACGTCATTAAATCTAACTTTCAAATTTTTATGGCTACATAATATTCCATTCCATAGATGGACTATGCTTTATTTAGCTGCTTCTACTGTTTATTATATTCATTCTATTGATTTTTATATATTATGAAAGTGAGAGAGAAAATGCATAGTTCTCTTTTTGTTACTACTCATGAGTCAAAAGCAGATATAGGGATGACTTAGCTGTGAGAATAAACAAAAGTGGTGACGGTAGAGACTGCTTTTTACTCACTATCGCTGCCAGAACCTTGATTTTATTGGGGTAGCAATGTTCCCAGCTTTTTAAGAAAAACATCAAACCCCCTTGATTTCCCATGTAACTAGGGTGATGTGACCCAGTTCTAAGCAATGAGAAGTCAGCAGAGTTGTTGGGAGGAGCGTACAAGAGGAGACCTTTTTGGGGACAAAGGCAAAATCAGTTTGGAGAGGCCTTTGTCGCTTGTTCCTGGCTGGAGAGTATGCAGACCAGATGGTTAGAGCTCCGCAACTATCTCCAGAGCGCGAAGGTGAGGATCTCCGTGTAAGGGTGGCATGAGCGCCATTTCCAGCATCACGATCACCCCAGTGCCTACATATGTGGAACAGAATGGAGAGCAGAACCGTGCTCACTGTGGAGACTGTTCTCTCTTTCCCTCTCTCACGTGTCGCTAAATTTGCACACGTCAAATGTGCATATTATATACCCTCTCTGTATTTCTATCAGTCCTAATCTAGCCGACACCACCTCAGAAAGCCAGCAGTTACTATTGGATACCTACATGACCAAAGACTTCTTTAAAAGGATTAAACATTCCCAAAGGCCAATGGTAATTTTCATGGTGGACCTATGAGTTAAGGGTGTGTTTTGTTTTTTTTCATTTTATGTAGTATGTGTGCTTATGTGGGTTTGGGTGGTGAAAGATAGGAGGGAGGGAGAAGGGTTACCTCACTCACTATGGGCCTATATCCATCCTGGAGCTCCTTAACTATGGACTTAGATCCCTGAGTTTGCCAGGTTAATCCAACTATAATCACCTGACCCAGCCACTGGGTGAGCCAGATTGTCCAGGTACATTTCGACTCCAAGGGTACATTTAGGAGGTGCAGAAAGTTATATAAGCACTAGAGGCCTGGTGCACGGATTCATGAACTGGTGGGGTCCCTCGGCCTGGCCTGCGCCCTCTCGCAATCCGGGACCCCTCGGGGGATGTCGGCTAGCCGGTTTTGGCCCGATCCCTGCAGGTCCGATCCAGACAGCTGGAAGCCTGATCCTGTGCATTGAACGTCTGTCCCCTGGTGGTCAGTATGCATCATAGTGACTGGTCGTTCGGTCGTTTGGTCGCTTAGTCTTTTATATATATAGAGGCCCAGTGCATAAATTTATGCACAGGTGGGTCCCAAAGGGGGAGGGTGGAATGCAATAGGCCCTCCAGGTGGGCGGTGGGACACCCTTTCCAGCCGGGGATCCGGATCCATCCTGCTGACATTCGTGCCCATTGTCAGGATCCACCTGGCGGCTGCTTTTATATTGTTTCTTCCTTGCGGAGCGTCTAGGGAGGGGAAGTGGCCATGGTGCCCGAGGCCCACTTCCAGGAGGTCAGCAGCACTGTCAGGATCATGCCAGCAGCACTGGTCCATCAGTGCCTGGCCTATTCTCTGGAAATTGGACCTGCAGGACTACTGAGGGAGTGAGTGGCTGCCACCAGGCTGATGGGCTGCCAGGATGGGTTGGTCAGCTGAGTGGCGCTCCCACTGTGGGAGTGCACTGACCACCAGGGGGTAGCTCCTGCGTTGAGCGTCTGCCCCCTGCTGGTCAGTGTGTATCATAGCAACCTGTCGTTCTGGTTGTTCAGTTGTCCGGTCACTTAGGCTTTTATATATAGACTAGGGGCCTAGTGCACGAATTTGTGCACCTTGAAAAGAACTGTGGGCCACAAGGCTGCAGTGGGCACAGGGGCAGGTCTTGGCTCATCCTCCATATCCTCACCTGGTCCCTCCTGCTGTGGCCCCCAGTCCCGTCTGCCAGCAGCCCCGCTCCTGCCTCCGCCTCTCCCACACGTTGTCGGCACTGGCCCCGCTCGCACCCGCTAATGGCACAGAGCGATTGGGGCTGGCACCAGCACTGGGTGCAAGCGGGACCGGCGCCATCAGTGGGTAAGAGTGGCGGCTGCTGCCCTGATCGCCCCTCAGGAGCAGGGGGAGGTGGAGAAGCCCTGAGGCACAATCGGGGCCAGCAGCCACCGCTCTACCCACTGACGGCACCAAGTAATCAGGGCCTGCACTGGGCACTGGCAGCAGGTATGAGCGGGCTGGCACCATCAGCAGGTACAAGTGCCTGGTGGGACCATGGCGCATTGGAGTAAAGAATTTTTAGTAACCACCAGAGGCTCACCGCAATGACAGTGACCGGTGCCCCGTCTTGGTCTGGCGCACCCACTCACCTGCTCCACCATCCCGCTGCAGCCGATGCCCACCATGTTCTGCACTCTGCCACCTGCTGCTGACTCCTGCTGTATTCCACACACTCCCCCTGGTGGTCAGCACACATCATAGTGACTGGTTGTTCGGTTGCTCAGTTGTTTGGTTGTTCTGCCATTTGGTCTATTTGCATAATAGGGTTTTATATAGATAGATAAGGTGACTATATGGGTGGGGCAAGGATAGTTTTTTGTGTGTTTTTTCCTCAGCTGTGGGTATTTTTCCATTTTTAGAGAGAGTGGAAGAGAGAAGGAAAAACAGACAGAAATATCGATGTGAGAGAAACACATAGATTGGTTGCCTCCTGCACATGCCCTGACCAGGTATGTGCCCTTGACTGGAATCAAACCCAGGACCCTTTGGTCTGCAGGCCAACGCTCTATCCACTGAGCCAAACTAGCCATGGCAAGAATGGTTTCTAGCATGAGACTCTGAGGAAAGATAAGCTAGTCTAAGAGCAAAGTTGGGAGAGAGCCACACAATGTTAGCACAGAAAGGTATCCTTGAGAGACAGCATCATCCAGAGGTAAGCAATCTTCACTCGCCAATTCAACATATACGAAAGCATTTATAGGTTTCAGTGTCCCCCTTCCAAATTGAAAATAGATTTTTTTTTAGGTCTCATGGAGAAATGCAAAATCTTATAATTTACATTACTCAGTTCATTGATTTAAAAAACATCAATGGGAGAGTGACACTGCCTTTTAGCTACTAAAGTATTAAATGGGCATATTAAAAATTATTAAAAGGCAACTTTATAATTTTTCATCCTGAAATTATATTTCAAGCTAATTGGTAAAGGTAAATAGTGGTTCCTGGATTGGGACTGATTATCATTGATCACTGTCATTTTACAAGTGGGAAAACTATGGATAAGGTACAGAGATTTGCCTAAAGTCACAGTGCTGACAGCTCAAGACCTGAACCCCAAATCTCTTGACAAACAATTCAGGCTGCCCCGACCCATAGTAAGAACTTCAGGAGATGGGGGTGAGGAGGTAGAGTCATTTGAGTCTTGGGTGACTATTACTTGCATATAAAATGTTTTGTGTTGGACAACTGTTTTTACTTGTTATAGCTAATACTGTTAATTCTCATTTTAAAAATTAAGTTAAAATTAATAAAGTGGGTTTGAGTTTTTTAGCTTTTGATCTTTATAGTGAGTTATTTTTTTAAAATAACGATTAGTTCTAAATATTTGGGGGAACACACCATCCAATACTATACTCTCCAAGTAACATCATTTTGTATTATTTCATCCCTTTCCGTCTAAACTGGCAGTGTTTTAGAGTAGAGATTTTCAACTGGTGTGCCACAAAACTTTTTTAAACATACAATACCTGACTTTTTAGTCAGGGGCACTGATCTCTTTTACCTTAGATTGTCAAATAAAAAAGAATGACAACAGCCAATACAACAATAGCCGTCCGGTGTGAATGAATCAAAATTATACCTATTTTTTTGTCAAATTGACAAAAAATATATTCTTTGGTGTGCCACAGAATTTTAGTAATTAGTTTATTGTACCATGAGATGAAAAAGGTTTAAAATCTCCACTTACGGGATAAGATTCTCTCAAGAACTTTGTGAGCTTCTGGTGCGTTAACTCCGCTAGACAAAAGCCACACCTGCAAAATCCTCTCCCCTTCGTGCCTGCGGAGGCAGAGGAACTTCTTGGAGGCCCCAGTGCTTGAGGAAGAGGATCTGTGAGGCACACTGAGTGTTTTTAAAGGGCCCGTTGTGTGAGTGAATAGTACTCCGAGGAGCCACATTTGATCTTTGAAAAGGTTTTACGGTCACACTTGTGGTCTTGGCTTTAGACTTGGATTTGACGTTTACTCACAACCATTTCTTAATTATATCAACTTGTGCTGTCTGAAGAGGCTGCACATTTTCAAAATCACCCGTTTCACAGTCTTCTCGGTTTTTCTCTTTCCTTTCACACCTCGCTATACACAGGCTGTACCTTCAACACTTTGTGTGGAAAGCTCAGCTAGAACACCAAGTCGGTTAATGCCTCCACGTGGGCCTGCTCCCCACATACTGAAGACACCAGTGCTGCTAAGATTTCTGCCACTGCATCACAGGAACCGCCCTCCTGTGTTCCTTCCTCTTGGGTCCTTACCGCCAGCATCCTCAGGGTGCAGATTTCCACTAACAGCCTGTTCAGAGAAACTTAGGTTTTCTCTAACATGCTTCTCAAAATCCTTCCAGCTGCCACCCGCTGCTTGGTTCCAGGTCACTCGCACATTTTCAGGCATTTGTTACGGCGGCCCTCCACGCTCAGCACGGGGTTCGATCAGAGAACCACTAGGATGGCTGGCTGTGCACGCAGGATTTGATCTCCCTGCGTTGTGGGAGCTCATTATTGTGGGAGCAGTCTCTGCACGACGGTTGTATTCCCACCTGAACCTGGAGCGCGAAGTCCGCCAGGCAGGAAGAGTCTGAAGGGATGTTGGAGATCAAGAACAAGCCGAAACCCACAAGCATGAGGTTTGAGCCCATGAATACAGATGAAACCCATGCCAGTTTTTATTGCCTCTACCTTTGGTGGTGTGAGTATCCTGCAGAAGCGATAGCTCGATGTCACAGAGCTTAACACTCATGCTGGGCTCAGGAGTAAGATGCTGAAGGAAAATCCAGGGGAAGATGGGGCAGTTGTTGCCTCACATCAATGAGGAAAATCCTCAGATCAGCAACAAGGCGTGAGAACTACAAAATGGCTGAAGCTCTCTAGATCTCCTACACCAACCTGCTGTGGCCTGCCCTAAACGGAAACATACAGGAAAGGGAATTCTGGCAAAAGTGGTCAGACTGGCTAAACTAACACAGTCCAAGTCACCATATCCATCGTATCTGTATCCAGCCAGTCAGAAGCAGGAAGGAACTGAAAAGCTCACCCTCTTCCATTTAAGGACACTGCATCAAAGGAACAGCTAACCCTATGGGCGAAGCCCTAGTCAGTTGACTAAGCCACAAGGGAGGTGGGAAATGTAATCTTCATTCCAGTGGTCATGGGCCTAGGAATTCCTTTCCTGGGAAAGGAAAGATTGATATTGAAAACGACTCACAGTTCTGCCACAACACACTTGGCTTTGCCTGAAATATCTTTTCCGCTTTTTCTGCTTGGCAAACCCTAGTTCACCCCTATAGACTCAATTATTATCCTTCACTCTGTTTTCCTATTGGGTTTTATAAATCCTCCATTTTGGGACTTTCTTGTTTATTCATTTAGAAAATTTTAAATCCATTGTTCTGGGAACTGGGGATCTAGCAATGACCAAAACAAAGCCCTTTTGTTTGCAAAATTTATTGCATCATAATCACATGGTATCCTCTGTACTCTAAGGCTGTCGCCAATTGAGACAAGAAGGGTAAGATTTATGGATAACTTCAAGCATAAATCTGTTATCCAGAACTAAGATTAAATAATTGGGTAAGGCTTTGAAAGTATTTCATATTCTTTCCTATTAATCACAAAGGTAATATTTGTGATTTATAAATCATGTCTCTTTTAAGGAGTTATGGACCTTGAAAGGGCCTTGGGGATGATCTAAGTTTAGTAAAGAAGTCTGAGGCTTGGATTACAAGATTATTTGCTCAGGATTATGTGCCAAGTTACTGTCAAGGCCAAAAAGTAGAATCCAAGAACACTGATTATTAAACAATTACCCTTGATGCATGGCATTTTTGTGAAACACACACACACACACACACACACACTCACACAAGAAACCCACAAAAGAAAACAACTATGCTTATAAAATCAGTCTTTCTGAAAATTATAGTATCAAAATCCAGGGTTAAAAAACCTGTTAATGAATTAATTTATTAGTCTAATATTTTTTTGGTAGAATCTTTAGTGTTTTCTATATATAGCATGGTGTCATCTGTAAATAGTGAAATTTTACTTCTTTAAAATTTGGATACCTTTTCTTTCTTTTCTTTTCTTTTTTGTCTGATTACCATGGCTGGGACTTCCAATACTATGCTGAATAAGAATGGTTAGAATGGGCATCCTTGTCTTGTTCCTAATATTAGAGAAAAAGCTTCTAGCTTTTTACCACTGAGTATGATGTTAGCTGTGGGCTTGTCATATATGTCCTTTATTATGTTGAGGTATGTTCCTTCTATACCCATTTTGCTGCAAGTTTTTATCATAAATGGATGTTGGATTTTGTCAAATGCTTTTTTTTTTCATCTATTGATATAATCATATGAATTTTGTCCTTCAATTTGTTTATGTGGTGTACTATGTTGATTGATTACAGATATCAAACTATTCTTGCATTCCTGGAATAAATCCCACTTAAACATGATACATAATCTTTTAATGTATTGATGAATTTGGTTTGCTAATATTTTGTTGGGGATTTTTACATCTATGTTCATTAGGGATATTGGCTTGTAATTCTTTTAATAGTCTTTGGTTTTGGTATCAGGGTAATGCTGGATTCAGAATTAGTTTGGAAGCTTTCCCTTCACTTAAACTTTTTTGAATAGTTTGAGAAGGATAGGTATTGTTTTTTTCTTTAAAAGATTGGTAGAATTCACCTGTGAAGTCTTTTGATTACTGATTCAATTTCATTTCTAGTAATCAGTCTGTTCAAATTTTCTGTTTCTTCCTGATTGTCTTGGAATATTATATGTTTCTAAAAATTTACCCATTTCTTCTAGTTTGTCCAATTTGTTGACATATAATTGTTCTAGTACTCTCTTAAAACCCTTTGTATTTCTGTGATGTTGATTGTCATTTCTACTCTTTCATTTATGATTTTATTTGGGCCCCTCTCTCTTTATTTTTTTTATTTATTTTTTATGAGCCTGGCTAAAGGTCTAACTATTTTGTTTCTTTTTTTCAAATAATCAGCTCTTTGTTTCACAGATCTTTTTGTTTCTTTTCTATTATTTTTGAGTCTCTAATTCATTTATTTCTGCTCTGATCTTTATTATTTCCTTCCTTCCACTCATTTAGGATTTTTTTTTCTTTTTATAGTTCCTATAGGTGTAAATTTATATTGAGATTTTACTTGTTTCTTGAGGTAGCCCCTGTATCTCTATGAATTTCTGTCTTAGAACTACTTTTGCTGTGTCCCAAAGATTTGGAATAATTTTATTTTCATTTTCATTTGTCTCACAATATTTTTAAATTTTCTTCTTGATTTTTTTCATTAATCCATTATTGTATAGCACCATGTTTAATAATGAATAACATCTAAAAATTAAGTCCAATAAAGTTGCAGGTTACAAAATAAATACTCAGAAATCTGTTGCATTTCTATGAACAAATAAACTATCAGGAAAGAGAAATTAATAAAACAATCACATTTACAATTGCATCAAAAATAATAAAATACCTTGAAGTAAATTTAACCAAGGAGATAAAAAACTATACTCTGAAAACTGTAAGACATTGATGACAAAAATTAAATAATACACAAATGAATGGAAGGCTATACTGTGTCCATGGGTTAGAAGAATAAATGTTATTTAAATGTTCACACTACCCAAAACATTCTATAGATTCAGTGCAATTCCTATGCCAATGGCAGTTTTCACAGAAGTAGAACAAATCCTAAAATTTATATGGAATCACAAAAGATCCCAAATACCCAAAGAAACCTTGAGAAAGAAGAAAAATCTGGAGATATCATGCTCCTTGATTTCAAACTATATCACAAATCTATAGTAATCAAAAGTGTGGTACTGGAACGAAAACAGACACATAGATCAATGGAACAGAATAGAAAACCCAGAAATAAACCCATGCTTATATGGTCAATTAATCAACAACAAAGGAGATAAGAATATGCAATAGGGAAAAGACAGTTTCTTCAATAAATGGTGTTGGGAAAGCTGGACAAACACATGCAAAAAAATATAAACTAGACCACTGTCTTATACCACATACAAAAATAAACTAAAAATAGATTAAAGATTTAAATGCAGGATCTGAAACCATGAAACTCTTAGAAGAAAGCATAGGCAGTAAATTCTTTGACATGTCTTTTAGCAATATCTTTTTGGATATTTTCCTATGGAAAAGGCGGTAAAAAGCAAAAATAAACAATGGGGCTACATCAAACTGTAAGGTTTTTGCACAGCAAAGAAATGCATCAACAAGACAAAAAGCAACCTACTAAATTGGAAGAGATGTTTATAAATGATATATTTGATAAGGGTTAATATCCAGAATATATAAAAAACACATACAACTCAACATAAAAAACACACACACACAAAAATCCAATTAAAAAATGGGCAGAAGACCTGAATAGACATTTCTCCAAAGAAGATACACAGATGACCACAGACACATGAAAAAATGCTCAACATCACTAATCATCAGGGAGTTGCAAATCAAAACTACCATGAGATATCACCTCACACTGTTAGAATGGCTATTATTAAAGAAGACAACCAATTACAAGTGTTGACAAGGATGTGGACAAAAGGGAACCTTTGTGCACTGTTGATGGGATTGTAAATTAGCAGAGTCATATGGAAAAACAGTATGAAGATTCCCCCAAACTTAAAAACAGAACTACCATATGACTCAGCAATTCCACTTCTGAGTATTTATCCAAGAAAACAAAAACGATAATTAAAAAAAAAAGATATATGTATTCCTATGTTCATTGGAAGCATTGATTACAATAGCCAAGATATGGAAGCAACCTGGTGTCCATCGATAGATGAGTGAATAAAGAAGAGGTGGTACATCTAAACAATGGAATATTAATCATAAAAAAGTATGAACTCTTGCCATTTGCAACAATACAGATGGACCTGCAGGGTATTATGTTCAGTAAAATAAGTTTGAAGGAGAAAGACACATACTTTGTGAATTTACTTATATGTGGAATTAAAAAACAAAACAATGAACTAACAAAATGAAACAGAAACAAACTCAGAGATACAGAGAACAAACTGATGTTGCCAGCGGGGAGTGGGGTTTTGGCAGAAAAGGGAAAAGGGATTAAGAAGTATAAACTTCCAGTCATTTTTTTCTTAAAAAAAAGAACAAAACTGTCATCAGACAGTATGTTGGTGTGTGTGTGTGTATGTGTGTGTGTGTGTGTGTGATAGTGTTATGAACATTTTCTAGCTCCAATATGTGAAAAAAGGGATATAAGTAATTTGAATATAAACATATTAGAGACTAGTAACATGGAGTTGTAAAACGTCAAGTTAAATTTTAAGGATGACAGATGACTCTTCTCATCAAGGTCTATGAAGCCCTTTCCTAAAATTTCATGTATTCCATTGGAGATCTGATTTATGTTCACTTGAGTTCTTTAACAGTATACACAGATACTCAAAAACTGAAAATCAGTTATAATTGAAAACATATAAAAAATTAAAGGTGTTATACAGTTTTGAGCAGCCCTACAATTCTAACACACTTCCTTTCTCTTTGAACCTGTGTTCCCACACACCAACAGATACAGTCTAAAGCACAGGCCCCACGTTCACACCTCCACACTCAGCCGCTCACCTGCCCCTCTGCACACCTACACACTCAGCCGCTCACCTGCCCTCTACACACCTACACACTCAGCCGCTCACCTGCCCTCTCCATCTACACACTCAGCCGCTCACCTGCCCTCTCCATCTACACACTCAGCCGCTCACCTGCCCTCTCCATCTACACACTCAGCCGCTCACCTGCCCTCTCCATCTACACACTCAGCCGCTCACCTGCCCTCTCCATCTACACACTCAGCCGCTCACCTGCCCTCTCCATCTACACACTCAGCCGCTCACCTGCTCTCTCCATCTACACACTCAGCCACTCACCTGCCCTCTCCACAGTTCTGACACATGTGTTCCACCTCTTTCCTCACTATGGGGGATGGTGTGATGGAGGAATGAAAGGAGCACAGATGCAGGGCATAGGAATATGTGTACTACACAAAGCCTGCGGAGGGGAAAGCTGTCAATGAAATAACACTAAGTAATTTCAGAAAAATTAGTTTTCTATAGAATCACTGAAAATAGAGACAGGTCCTCAGACCACGTGCATGAGACTACAAGGGAAGATTGTGATTCAGAGTTTAATCCAATATATTTTTGAAAACAAGTTATCTGAGCAAATACAATACATTGATGATTTCCTGAGAAAAAGGTTTAAAGCAGTACTATGAAATGAGCTCTCAAAGTCCAAAAAACAAACAAGAAGAATTTAATATTTTTCTGATGGTATAAGAAGACTCCAAATTTAACTCACTAAATGTTTTGTCCTGGAGCCTGCAATATTTCTCATTGTGCACTGTATTTAGACAGAGGGTACCATTAGATCAAATACCAGATTTTTAAAGTACATGAATATAAAACATCATCAATGCTACTGCTAAAAATTCACAAGCCATGAACCATGGCAAATCCAAAATTACCAAGTAAGATAGATGTTAGGAAGTCTCTCTGTGTATTACTGCTGCTGACAAAACATTCTGATTTTACATAATAAATTTTTCTTTATCAAGAATCTTGGAGGTTCTGGCAAGCAATAAAATCATGAACCATGGGCTGGAAAGATGCACACAGTCTCCACTGATGCACAGGAATTCCTTAGGCACAGGCTGAGGCTGGAGGAGAAAGTGGGATTCTTTTGGTTACAAGTGGCAGGAACCTGACCCAAATGGGCTGAAAAGGGAATTTGTTGTCTCGTGTAACTAAAAAGCCCAGGCGTAGGTCCCAGGCTCTGAGCCTAGTTGAATTCAGGCTAAACAAGTCCCTTGTGCTTGCTGCTCTCTGTTCTTTAACTCTGTGTGGCTTCATTATCAGGTTCTCCACAGCACAGCTCCAGACTTTCCATCCTTTCAGCTTCAACTCCAAAAAGCGAGAGCAAGTGGCTTCCAACCACTGTAGCGTGAGGAACACGGTGGATGCACGGACTGGCTTAGGCCTTGGGTGCGCGTCTCACCTCTAAGTGATGACAGCGGTGCAGTCTTGGTGTGCATGGACTAAAGCGGGGGGAGTAAGAATAAAACTCAGTCTAAAACCTGGGAGCTGCTGTTGGAAGATGGAGTGGGTGGAGTTCTGGAATACAAACCACACATGCCTGTTATGGGGGGATCTCAATGGTGGCCATGGAGATGCTGTTTTACTGGCTCTGTCTGGACCGATTAGCAAGTAGCCGTAGTTCAAAGGTGACGGTAAGAAGGCCTGGAGAAACCACTGCTTATAAGGCCACTGGAGCATCATTTCTTTAGCTGGACGACAATGATACCACTAACACCTCAGGTGGCTGTTGTTTTTCGGTAAGGATTAATAAACCAATGCCTGTGAAGACGTAGGTGGTTGATAAATGGCGATCATCATCCCATTTCCCTTTGAGTCAACTTTTCCTTTCTTATGTTGGGAGATTTTCAGAATAGAAAGTATGTCGGATTCATTTTTTTAAATCTCTAGAACCTAGGGCTGAACCCAATATATAATAATGTACGCTGAGCCAACAGATATTGGGTATATTAGTTAGGTTATAGGATAAGCTGCTATAACAAAGAAACCTCAATATAGAACAGCTCAAAGGAGATACGTGTTCATCTCTCTCACAGCAGTCTGGAGCCACGGGCAGGTTTTGGTGGAAGGCAGCTCTGCTCCAGGAGACCCAGCAGCTCCCTTCTGTCTGTTCTGCTACATTTCCCTTGTTTTCTTGTGGGCATGCTTGAAGCTGGCTGACCTCCATCACAACTGTGCTCTGGGGGTGGGGGGGGGAAGCGGGAAAAAGATATGAAGGGCAGAAAGTTCCCTTTTAACCCTTAGCACTCGCTTGCTTTTTTCTCGATTCCTTTATTCTAATGCTAACAGTGTTGAGTCACACTCGACATCTGAGTGCAAAAGGTTAAGAATGTGATACAGATGTTGTGCACGGCTCTTTGACTCACATCCCATCAGCAAAACTTAGTCCTGTGGCTACAACGAGCTACAGGGGTGTTAAGGCAAATAGCCTCTAGCAAGGCAGTCATGTCAGCTGAAACTCAGGTGGGTCCGTTACCAGTTTTCTCAGTGTCACTGCCAGGGAAAGACAAACGGAAGGCCACGTGGAAGGGACTGCAGAACATAGTTTCAGAGTGTTACCTGCAGATGTGCCTCTCTATGTTAAAGGTAAAGATGGACGTCAGACTAATGGGACTGGATGCTTAGCAGATTAACTAAATATAATGCACTCTAGAAAGAACCTATTTTTTTTAACTCAGCTCATCTGATTTTATTATGTCAGAACCATGAACTTGGATTTTATTTATGGAATTTTATTCTTAAAGAGTTACTTTTCTAGCAATGATTCACCCTCATCTGACCATTTCCATATGAAAGTTCTAAGGAATGTAGGAAGCATTATTTGAGCTAAGAATTATATATTCAACTAAAGATATATTGAGAATATTAATTGGTGAGTATATTTACAGTCTGTTCCATGTTGAAGGGAGTTGTCCTAAATCAAATAGGACCTATTTAAGGCAATTAGATGTCCCAGAAAATCTGGGCCAGTCTAATTTTAGATATGTGGTGTTGTCACCAAGGCTATACAATATTTCTGAGCATGCACCACCAATGTATACTTATTTATTTATACATGTATTCTTTACATATATATATGAACTGAACTGTTGTGTACATTGTAAAACATAGACCAAAACAGACATGTTTAAAGGATGAATTAAAATAAATGTACATGGAAGTTCTAATATTCACTTCTCACATTCTTCTGGGGTTCAAGCACATCACTGCACAGGTCAGTGACAGAATCGGGACGGACCCAGGTTTCCTAACTTCCAGTTCAGTGTCTTTCCTGTTAACCTCACTGCCTTCCCTCTTCCTAGAATCTAATGGAACTACAGTGTGACAGGCTTTTGTTCCAGAAAAGATGGAGTAAGCACATCCCATTCTACGCATCCTGCTAACAACAATGACAAATAACAAAATACATAAGTCATTCACCAGAAGACTTGAAAAGTGGCAAAAGGAAAGGAGAAGCAGCTAGAAAACTTGGGACTGAGGAGTGACCCGGCAGTGAGTTTCCTGAGTGTTTTTCTTGACCTCTATACTGTAGTTCCCTTTATCCACAGGAGATAAGTTCCAAGACCCCCAGGGATACCTGAAACCAGGGATAGTACCAACCCCTATATATACTATGTTCTTTCCTATAACACATACCTATGATAAAGTTTCACCTATATGTTAGGCACAGTAAGAGATTAACAACACTAATAATAAAATAGAATCCTATATAATAAAAGGCTAATATACAAATTGTCCCCTCGGGAGTTCGACCGCTTGCTATGATGTGCACTGACCACCAGGGGGCAGCAAAGAAGGAAGGAAGGAAGGCCACGGCTGGCAGCCGGCAGCCAGGAGAAGAAAGGCCCAGATCGGCCCAGATCGCCGGCCAGGCCTAGGGACCCTACCTGTGCACAAATTTCATGCACTGGGCCTCTAGTTATAACAATAAAATAAGGGTTACTTGAACACAAGCACTGTGATACCATCACAAATAACCTAATAATCTAAAAAGGTACTAAATGGGGAAGTAGCATCTACAGCAAGGATACACTGGACAGAGGGATGATTCATGTCCCAGGCGGGATGGGACATGATGACATAAAATTTCATTACAATACTCAGAATGACACGTAATTTAAAATTTATGAATTCTTTCTGAAATTTTCCATTTAATATTTTAAGACCATGGTTTTCTTACAAGTAACTGACATTGTGGAAAGTGACACTGTGGATGGGGGTGGGGAGGAGCTACTGTATATCCAGGCCTGAGTGATAGCAAAGTTTGCAATCTGGGACACCAGTAGGCAAAGACAAAATATAAAATAAAAATAAAGCCCAGGATGCCCTAACCAGTTTGGCTCAGTGGATAGAGTGTCAGCCCAGCCACCACCAAATTGTTGCATCAATTTGCATATTATCTCCTTATTGGCTGTGGGTGCCTCCATTTCTGTCACCGAGTGACAGTCAATTTGCATATTCTGTCTTTATTAGATAGGATAAGTTTCAGTATTTCCTTGTTGTTTTTCTAGTAATCTTATTCCAGCCATCTTAGATTTTTCTGTGCTTAGCATTTAGAAAGATCTCTCAGATCATCCCTCTTTTCCAGTTGGTAGTCTGACCCATTTAACTCCTCTCCCCATTCCCTCAACTCTTAACTTTTTTGAAACCCTTATACTTGTTGCTTTCTTAAAATTGTAGCCTCTATTTTTAATAATTATATTGCTAACAGCCTATTTAACCTTTTGCACTCAGATGTCGAGTGTGACTCAACATGGTTAGCATCGAGATTAAAATTACTCTTTGAATGTATCAATAATTTGAAATATAAAAAAATCCAAATAAATAAGTTTGTATGAAAAGAAACTCCAGTTTTTTATTCTACTGCTGTGCTTTGTAAAATCTGGGGTATTTAAAAAATTAAATCCCGAGTAGAATAAAGGAATTGAGAAAAAAGCAAGTGAGTGCAAAGGGTTAACATTCCAGCATTTACTGCAGCCTTACTAGATACAATGGAGTGGGAGGGACAGAACCCGGACTAAACAATAATGATGTCAGACAAAAGGAGGCACCACAGAGGTGCCCACAATCTCACTGTCACGTTCCTGAGGCCTATATGTCCTCTGGAAGGCGGTGGGTGGAGAACAGCTCCAGAAAAGTCTGGGGAAACCACGGCAGGTAAGTAGGACGTTGGAGGAGAGGAAGGGAGTAGTGAGAAGTTATCCCGTTTATGAGAATATTATCCAGCTCAAGTTCTTTGATAATCATTCAAGCTGGGACTGAGAAAGGACAAGAGAAGTCAAGAGAACAGAAGGAACAGAAAACTTCTTGCAGCCAAATTCCCATCTTGTTCTGAGGTTAGAGGGAAAGGAAGGATCAAGGATGGTCGACCAAGTTCCAAGGCTGCTGGGAGAGGGACTACAGAGAGCTTAGTTGGTACGGATGACCCTGAGAATCCAGTCTGTGTAGTGGGAAACCTTGGTGTAGTAGCCAATATCACCTCTCAGAATGCACCCCTCTGCCCAGGAGAGGATCCCTTGGAGCTGGTTTTGGCACAGGATTGGGACAGCATCTATTTCCTATTAGAAAAAGGAGAGATGGGTCAGGCAGAGTAGCCAAAATGAAGATGATTTAGTACCAAGTCCCTATCTGAGGGCCCAGAACAGAGAGGTGTAGTAAAAGGACTGGGAGAAATGTGTGGTGGCCATCCTGGGCCCATCCCACCCCTCTCCCTAGGCCACATCAGAGGAAACCATAAAAAAATGAGAGCAGCCAAAACCGGTTTGGCTCAGTGGATAGAGCGTCGGCCTGAGGACTGAAAGATCCCAGGTTCGATTCCAGTCAAGGGCATGTACCTTGGTTGCGGGCACATCCCCAGTAGGGGGTGTGCAAGAGGCAGCTGATCGATGTTTCTCTCTCATCGATGTTTCTAACTCTCTATCCCTCTCTCTTCCTCTCTGTAAAAAATCAATAAAATATATTAAAAAAAAAAAATGAGAGCACTTTGAGATGTTCCCACCCTGGCATCTAAGTTCAGTCCTGATTGGAAGGAGGACATTCATCCCTTCCCGGACCCCATTTACCTTGATCTCTTCTTGAATGTAGAGATAAGACATTGGATTGGGTTACAGGAGATATATGGATCCCAAAACAGTGTCTCAGAGGGAAAAGAGTTACCTCACAGGAGTGTGTGCTCTCCAGAGATGATCCCGCACAGAACATGTTCTCTGTGATTTTGACAGGAAATTTCCTTATCGGGGACTCTTGGCAGTTTTCATTAGAGAACCAAACGACAGTCTGGTTTACCTCGATATCAGGATCTGTCTCTGAGCACATGCACGTGCACATACAGATACGGTGAGGGGGCAGGGGAGAAAGAAAGAGAGAGGGAGGAGAGAGAGAGAGAGAGAGAGAGAGAGAGAGAGACTCTGTTTCTCTTTGATCCTTCACATATTCATCTCCTTTTCTTCTCTCCTCTCTTCCCTCTTTTCTGTTATTAACTTCTCCATTATTCAATGAAAGAAAAAGCCAAAATGAAAAGGAACCAGAGCCCTAGCTGGTTTGGCTCAGTGTATAGAGGCAAGAACACTGGATTCCAGAGACCTCTAGCCATAAATAGCCACGTTAACCCTGAGTATATTGTGTCAACAATTTGGGCCTCAATTCCCACATTAATAAAATTAGAGGTTAAGATATGCAAGTTCTCAGGCCCTATACAATAAAAGCCTAATATGCTAAGTGTCTGGTTGACCAGTCAGCCATTCAACCAATCAAAGCATAATATGCTAATGATATGCTAAGGCCACTCAACCACTTGCTATGACGTGCACTGACCACCAGGGGGCAGACGCTCCAACCAGTAGGTTAGCTTGCTGCTGGGGTCTGGCAGATAGGGACTGAGCTAGATGGGCTGGACACACCCTGGAGCCCTCCTACAGTCCCTCCCTGGCTGGCCCCGATTGTGCACTGGTGGGGTTGCTCAGCCTGGCCTGCACCATCTCACAATCCGGGACCCCTCAGGGGATGTCGGAGAGCTGGTTTCAGCCCAATCCTGCAGGCTGGGCCGAGGTTACCCCACTGGTACACGAATTTGTGCACCAGGCCTTTAGTCTATAATAAAAGTTTATATGTTAATCCTCATTGATTGCTTACTCAAGGAACACTAAAGGTCTGTCTTGAGGGTCACTCACCAAATTTCTTCCATGTCCACCCCCAGCCAGAAACAGTGCACGTGTCATCTCTTCTGTCCTCCGTGGTATTGGGCAGAATGGCCAGCTTCACCTCATCATTGGGCTTTAGGGGCTGTGTCAACTTGACAAGCATGAGGTCATGCTCAGAAGAATCCCGGGTGAAATTTGGGTGTTGGACAGTAAGCATGGCTCTTAAGTTCCCCCCAATTTTTAAGAAACCCTCATCATTTGAAGCAGCAATATCTATCTCAAGAAATCTGGAACAGGCCATGAAAAATTAGTAGAGAAAGGAGACATTATTCTATTACTCATCTTGCATCCTATTTCCCCCTAACTTGCTTTGTGACTTGGCATGAGTTCCATCACTTGCCAAGATCCCTGTCCCCTTGTCTGGAAAATGAGAAATTTCCATTGCAGTTCCATAATTCTTTGATTTGTACCATATTCTATGTGGTCTTTTATTCCCTGTTGGTTCATCCCTTGGTCCTTGGCTTCCCCAATTCCCTCTGTCCACATGATCCCATTCAAGAATCTAACTCATAACCACATGGATCTACTTCCTGCCTCCTTCCCACCACTTCTCAGGTTTGAGAGTCCCCTGTGCCCGTCTCTTAAAGGCTGAGCGTTGGTACCCCCGAGCAATCCCAGTGACTAAGGGGGAAGTCCTTTCCCTCCAAGACCCCACCACTCACGGCAAGAAGCAGTGGGCTGCAGTGAGAGCCCATTGGTGGTGGATCAGGGTCCCCAAACAAGACTCATGTTCTGACTTCAGGAAAATAAAAAAGGTTGGTGCAGTTTTGATGCTCAACTGATTGAATTGCTGAGCTAATTTTTTTTGTGCTGGCATTGGTGTTACGTTTGTTGCTGTTATTGCTGCCAAATTGGAGAAAGGAGGGGAAAATATTAGAGACAGGGACAGGCATTCCAGAGGACAGGTCTGAGATATTTTATGTGGACATGCTTTGAAACTATCAATTTGTTATTGATGCTTAAGGTATTACTAAGCCTCTTCAAAATCCTTCTGTTAATTTTCCCTTTGAGTTCCCGCTGTATTAGAGTTTTTCCTTCCTTCCCTCCCTCCCTCCTTCCTTCCTTCCTTCCTTCCTTCCTTCCTTCCTTCCTTCCTTCCTTCCTTCCTTCCTTCCTTCCCTCCCTCCCTCCCTCCCTCCCTTCCTTCCTTCCTTCCTTCCTTCCTTCCTTCCTTCCTTCCTTCCTTCCTGTATTAGAGTTTTTCCTTCCTTCCTTCCCTCCCTCCCTCCTTCCTTCCTTCCTTCCTTCTTTCCTTCCTTCCTTCCTTCCTTCCTTCCTGATTCTTCTCTTTTCTTCAAGCTTCCTTCTTAGCTATACAGCAAAATCACACTCTTTTGCTAATACCTACCATCCATAGTATAAAATATTATCTCAGTTCAAATCTTCTCTTGCAACCCGGAGCCAGGGAGCCAGAGGAAAGTCAGTGGGCTCTAGATACCTCTGAGTGTTCCAGGAAACTGCAATCACTGGAGTCCTGAATTCTTTTTCTTTCTAACGGATGACCTCTCCACCCCCAGATCTAGACCCATGTCCTCCAGTTTTTTACTATATGGCCTTTTCAGAATTTTAAGCCAAAGTAGGAGCCTGCACTCACCTGTCACTGTCAGAAAGGTGAAGACTAGAAAGAGTTGGTTCCTATCTGCTGTCTCCATACCCTCTTCCAGTGAGAAGACCTGGGAAGGGAGGGAACCGCTTAACCAGCCTGACCAACGGGAAGCTTTGCAAAGGGAGAAATTACAAGGAGGGAAGGGGAGGCTCAAGGGGGCAAGGTGTGCTCAACTAAGTGAGGAATAGCATCAGAGGGAGGAAAAACAGCCAGACCGTATCTCTCTAGAGTGTCGGCCCTCCCACTGTAATCTGGGAAGTTTCTCCAAGGTGAGAGTTCTGATCCCTCCCCACAGAGGGATATATCATAAGCCAAGAGCTTTGCTCTTCTTTATCAGCAAAGAGAACTCTCCGCTGGCTAATCCTGTCTGCCTTGGTCCCCTTGGGCTCACTCACCTGTCCTCGCTTAGTGCAGCTATCTCCACCTCTCTGACACGTGCCAGCCCTCAACTGAAAAACAAACTCCCTCCTCTGTGAACTACAGGCCCTCACCTAACACACTGAGTCCGCCCCGTGTCACACTGACCCTTGCCCTCATGTCACACTGGCCCTACCCCAAGTCATCCTCCCCTCATGTCACACTGCCTCCATCTCATGTCGTCCTCCCCCAGCCCTCAGGTCTGCAGAGCTGGTCAGTGACAAACAGGGGTGCTCAGCATAGAGCTCCCTTGGGGTGGACTCAAAGGGATACTGAGTAGAATGCAGCTGTTCACTTTTGCCTCAGAGCAAATTCCCTCACAACTTAGTGGCTTAAAATGTCAGTCAACTATTTGCTCACAATTCTGTGAGCATCTCCCATCAGCACCCCATAGGCATCCATTTCTACCTTGACCAGAACACCTTCTTTTCCTGGGCTCCTCATCAAAAGCCCCTTGATTTCCATTTCTCCAAGATCATCTGTGTTCCTGCTGGTGAGAAAGGACTGGCTCTTTCCCCTGCCATTTGGTCACACAGTGGCCCTGTTTTAAATATATTTCTCTGATTGGCTGTGAATCCACTCCCTGGGTGGATTCCCATCCATCCTCTAGCCTAGCTCCATCCCTCACGACACCACGGAAGACTCTTCTCCTCTCCCCAACTGTGCCAATCCCTGTCTGGCATCCACTGAGCTCCACTTGTTCAAACTGGGTTTTAAGAGCCCCTCGAATTCCAATTTGAGTCCATTCCCCCAAAAACTGTTCCCTAGTGCATTATTTTTATCTTATCTCTACTACAGACTTTCCACTCAGTGTTCTTCAAGTTGACCATTTCCATACATGCTTCCTTTCATTCTTTGACCCACTGTACAGACATATTTGGAACTACTTACCCTATCCACTCTTTGTCAGGGAGTCTACCCCTGCCCACAACCCTTGCTGAGTGGCTTAAGTTTGGATGTCAAAGGGCTAGAACCTGGATCCTCAGAGATACATCCGAGATCAGTGCAGCTCAGTACCCAACCCCAGTTCTTCCATTTCTGGGTCTGACCCTTCCACACTCACAGCTCATCCGATCAGACCTTCACATGCTCCTGGATTGTATCAGACATAAGAAGCTCCATTTACCTAGTTTATGACCTTGACTTCCCTAATGGCAGGATTCATATCTGATTCAACGCTGTATCTCCAGATCCTAGCATAAAACCTGGCATCACACACATTTCACACACTTTATTTATTTATTTATTTATTTATTTATTTATTTATTTATTTTTTATGAATGAGTGAATACCACCCCTGCATCTCCTACCTTAAAACTTGCAACAACCTGCCACACTGACCTGACCTCCAGGTAATCTAAGCTCACTGGCTTACCTCAGGTCACTGTCTTGTGGGTTACAGTGGAAACAGAATTCCCAGAGTAAGGTCTTTGATCCAAGGGGCAGGTATTAGACATGAGATTGAATCTTTTTTCTTTTAACAGCTCAACTGAAGTATGATGACATATAATAAACTGTACATAATTAAAGTGTAAAGTTTGGTAAAATAATGAGCACATTCCCAAAAGATTCCTTATGCCTCTTTGTAATTCCTCCTTCTTTCTCTCCCACCCACCACCATGTCACCAGGCAACCACTAATCTGCTTTCTGTTACTATAGGTTCAATTACATATTGTAGAATTTTAGATAAATAGAATCATACAGTATGTTCTCCTTTTTTGGTTTGGCTACTTTTACTGAGCATAATTTGAGATCCGCATATGTTGTTGAGTAAACTTTAGAGTTCATTTATTTTCACTGCTGACTAGTATTCCACTATACTGATATACAAAATTTATTAATTTACTTTTGCTGGACATTTGAGTTGTTTCCAGTTTCAGGTTGTTACAAATAAAGCCTCTATGAACACTATACATGTGGATTTTTACACACACACACATGCATATGTTTCCTTTTCTCTTGGGTAAATAACTAGATGTAAAATGGATGGATCAAATATGGTAGGTATATGCTTAACTTTTTAAAAAACTGCCAAACTGTTTTTCCAAAGTACTGTACATTCTCACCAGAAATGTGAGAGTTTCAGTTCCTCAATCTTCACCAACACTGATGCACTCAGTCTTTTTATAATTGAGATATAATTGACATGTAACATTGTACTAGTGTTAGGTGTAGTGTATGCTCAATCTTTTAACTTTAGCTATTCTCCTAATTGTGGCAATGTTTCATTGTGGCTTTGATTTGCATTTCCTAATGACTAATGATCTTGAACATCTTCCATGTGATTGTCTGCCATGCATGTATCCTCTTTGATAAAGTGCCTTCAAACCTTTTGCCCATTTTAAAATTGGGTTGTTGCCGAAACCGGTTTGGCTCAGTGGATAGAGCGTCGGCCTGCGGACTAAAAGGTCCCAGGTTCGATTCCGGTCAAGGGCATGTACATTGGTTGCGGGCACATTCCCGGTGGGGGGTGTGCAGGAGGCAGCTGGTCGATGTTTCTCTCTCATCGATGTTTCTAGCTCTCTATCCCTCTCCCTTCCTCTCTGTAAAAAAATCAATAAAATATATTTAAAAAAAAAAAAAAAAAAAAATTGGGTTGTTTCTCACAATTGAGATGTGATGGTTTTTTAAAATATATTTTGGATAGTAGTCCTGCAATACTCCCAGTGGCCAGAGGAATGGTACATCATAAGTCCGTCCACATACCTCTTCCCTAGACCTGCTTCTTCCCAGTTTCCCATTCTTTCCCCTTCTAAGTCCATGACCGAGCAGCCTTACTATGAGTCACTGGCATGAGTCATTTATGTTTTTAGTTCAGGCTACTTTCTTTCTACACAATGTAGATGGCCAATAAAGCTCTTCCCATTGGGAGAGTTTCCCTTCGCTGCTGTCTTCTACAGCCATCTTTGAATGGGGCTAGAGGGCAGTGGTCCATTTCTGGCATTACCATATACCAAGCTGACCCATCTGTGTACCAAGCACAGGTTTTTTTATTTTCAATGAGTTTACCTTAATTACATCTCCCTGTCCCCTCTCCCCATGCCCTTCTAAACAATCATAAGTGTAAGCAGAGGTTGGGGCAACAGTGTCATAGTATTGGATGACACAGGAGTCTGTGCCACCTGCTCATGCAACTTACTTGTCTTCTGGCCCTGTATCACTTGCATCTTTCTATGGATTTCTGCTGGGTTCTCATGACCCTATGACTCAGTGCAGCAATTTTGTTAAATTTTTTTTAACCTTTTGCACTCGGATGTCAAGTGTGACTCGACACGGTTAGCATTAGAATAAATGAATCGAGAAAAAAGCAAGCAAGTGCAAAGGGTTAAATCCCTCACCCAAGGATATTTTTTCCATTGATTTTTTTTTTTTTTTTTTTTAGAAAAAGTGGAAGGGAGAGGGTAGAGAGGGAGGGAGAGAGAAAAAAAGAGAGAAACATCCACATGAAAGAGACACATCGATGGGTTGCCTCTCGCACCTGCTCCTACTAGGGTTGGGGATTGAACCTGCAACCCAGGTACATGCCGATGACCAGGAATCGAACTGCAACCCTTCAGTGCACGTATCAATGCTCTAACCACTGAGCAACACCAGTACAGGCAGGGCAGCAATTTTCAACCTTTTTCATCTTATGGTACACATAAACTACTAAAATTCGGCAGCACACCAAGAAACCTATTTTTTGCCAATCTGACTAGGAATAATTGTGATTCATTCCCACCAGGAGGCTATGGTGTCGGTGGATCCCCGCTCATAGCTGGCAACCTGCCATGTCACTCAGCAAATGGTTTGGTGCAGTATTTCCAAGTGCGGAACGTGCTGGTTCCAGAACCCAGTAGGCAATATGCATCTTCTTATGGCGGGATGCCTGGAATGTCCCCGACTACTACACACTTACATGGAGCATCTCCGAATTTTCTTGGAATGTATATTTCACCCTTTAGAGCATGTCTATCTTACCAAGGCCTCCAACACCCTTGCTATTTCTCAATCATCTGTTCTGATTAATCTGATGTCGTCATTACCTGTTGCTCTGTTACACATTTCCTCTATGTGTAGCCTATACAACACTACACGTGGATTATCTCATAATTTCGGTAGGTCAGGGATTCGGGAGTGGCTCAGCGGGGTGATTCTGGCTCAGGTCTCCCCTGAGGGTACAGGCGTCTGAAGGTCTCTCCTGAGGGCACAGGCGTCTGAAGGCCTGACTGGGGCTGGAGGACCTGCTTCCAGGGTCCTTGAATGGGTTTTGCTTGAATGGGTTTGGCAGGAGGCCTCTCGGCTCCTTTTCACGTGCATCTCCCTGCAGGGCTGCTTCCGTGTCTTGTCACACGGTGCCTGACTTCCCGCACAGCTAGTGATCCAAGGGAGAGCGAGTAACAAGGCTGTAATATCTTAGAAGCCATACATCATCACTTCTGTGAAATTCTATTTGTTAGAAGCACGTCACTAAGTCTGGCCCACACTCAAGGGTAGAGGACTTAAGCTCTGCCTCCTGAAGGAAGAAATATCACAGAATTTGTGAGCGTACTCAAAAACCACCACACACGATATCATTAACTAGTGGGTCACCATGACGATATGCAGAATGTCCAGGCAGTCCAGCTTCCTTTGGGTCCCATTGTAACAGAGGGCAAAAGAGTTAACCCCACGCAAGGCTGTAAATGTCTATGCCATTCACATGCATCCGTTTCCTCTACTTGATAGGAGTGAAAATAAATGCATTTGCTAACCAATGCCAGATACCCAAGGTCATATCAATCTGCTCCAGAAGAGATATTACATTTGGCATTGGAACTGCAAATTAGGGAAGCTATTTGGTTGAGTTTACTATTATCCAGGATGAGACATTTTCCAGACTGGTGAGTTAAAAGGGGATAAAGGAGAGCCATCACCTTGCATCTTTTTTTAAAAATATATTTTTATTGATTTCAGAGAGGAAGGGAGAGGGATAGTAAGAGATAGAAACATCAGTGATGAGAGAGAGTCATTGATCGGCTGCCTCCTGCACAACCCACACTGGGGATCGAGCCCACAACCCAGGCATGTGCCCTGACCAGGAATCGAACTGTGACCTTCTGGTTCATAGGTCGATGCTCAATCACTGAGCCACGCCAGCCGGGCCGCCTTGCATTCTTAAGGTAGCCCTAATCTCTGCAATTTCCCCCAGGATGTAATAATGTATTTTATAGAGGGAGAAAATTAGTTTCAAAAATTCCCCACTAATATAGCTTTTATCCCAGTTAACCAAGTATATCCATTCCAATTACATATTGGAGAACCTGAAAAATAACCCTTTTCTCCTTTAGTTTTCTCCATAGCATTTATCACCATCTAACTCAACATATACTAAACTTATTCATTTCATTTATTATCTGTTATGCAAATGAATATAGTTTCTACAAGGACAGGCATTTCTGTCTTTTTCTAAAACCGATTTATTTCTAATGTCTATAGAGTGCCTATCACATCACAGAAACTTTATTGTTCTATCACATAGCAGGCATTCAGTAAATATTTGTAGAGTGCAAGAATAAACAGTGCCAGACTCTCAATATAAGTTTGCTATTGTTATTGTTAGAATTTCCTCTAAGATTTCTCCATCTCTCCAGCAAGTATGAATTCAAGTGTGAAACAGTAACTCTGGAGCAAATTAGGGAGAGGTTTCTACAAGAAGACCATTAATGAACAGCATATGTGTTGGGGGTCAGCTGAGAGGTGGAAGGCAGATCGTGAGAAACACCTCTCCAACATTCTCAGCACTTTCTATATCTCTCTTCTCCCCCAGTGTGGTTTGAAGTACACACAGTTAATCTTACACATTTTCCAGTGGTAATTATTGGAGTTTTGGGCCTCCTAGAATGAAATTGTTTGTTTTTTAAAGCATTAAGTTAGACATGAAATATTTAAATACTTTCAGGTTTTCTCTTTAAAAATTGAAAGATCTGGCTGTTATCATCCATTTAGATGGGGTATGTGCTTTTTTATTTTATTACAGTTCTCACCACTCCCAATTATCTCTTTCACACTAAGGCAAAGTGACAGCTGCCAATCATCCATGTATAAACAGCACCATTTTTCTTCACGTTAAGAAGAGAAGGATATAGTTTTTATATCCAAGTCCATATAAAAGTTGGAAAGGCCCTAACCCATTTGGCTCAGTAGATAGAGTGTCAGCCTGTGGACTGAAGGGTCCCAGGTTCTGTTCTGGTCAAGGGCATGTACCTTAGTTGTGGGCACATCCCCAGTAGGGGGCCGGCAGGAGGCAGCTGATGGATGTTTCTCGCTCGTCGATGATTCTAACTCTCTATCTCTCTCCCTTTCTCTCTGTAAAAAAGCAATAAAATATATTTTAAAAATAAATAAAATAAGTAAAAATTGGGAAGAATGAAATGTAAACAGAGAGAAATATACATTTCAATAAAAATGGAAAGAGTGTTTCCGGAGGCAAGCGAGAACAAAGATTATTCCTAAGCACTTAATATGTAACATGCAAGCAAAGCATGACTGAGTACATAGAGTGCAACTCAAGCCTGAGTTTGCAATCCTTCCTCAAGTCCAATAAAGAGGAATAAATAGTATATGCACATAATTTGCAAGGTACTTATTTCTCTTTTACAATGTCTCTAATTTGCATTATTGAGCACAGCAATTTTAGTTTCTTTTTTTCATATTGACATCTTGCCCCCAAGATACATATTGTCTCACTTCAACTCCCCGATTTTGCCCTTTGGGATGGAAACACAGAGGTACTCACTGGTAGTTTACATGCTTTTTAACTGTCACTTCCTTATTTGCATAAAGAAAAGTTTCACAATTCTAGCTCAGGAAAGACCATTAAAATCTTAGCTAAGGACCCTCATTCTCTTCAGTTTTGATATGGGGAAGAGTGATTTAGTGTTCCAGGTGCTTTTAGTTGATGGTTTTAGTGTCCGTTAACTATACACTGAGTGGCCAGATTATTATGATTTCTGAACGCATAATAATCTGGCCACTCAGTGTATATCCTACATAATAAAAGGCTAATATGCAAATTGTCCCCTCAACCAGGAGTTTGACCAGCAGGCAGGCCGGCCAACCGCCTATGTCCCCTCCCCCTGGCCAGGCTGGCTGGACCCCACCCATGCACAAATTCATGCACCAGGCCTCTAATATAGATATATGTATACACACACACACACACACACACACACACACTGAGTGGCCAGATTATTATGTTTCAGAGATCATAATAATCTGGCCACTCAGTGTAATTACAACAGTAATAGTACATTTTCATATTAGTAATATGAATTCTGGGATGTCCTTAGCTAGCAATACACATGATGACTGGAAAAATGTATTATCATCAAGTAAAGTTATCCAGATGTTTTTTTAAAAGGCCAAACAAATCTCCATCACACTCTTTCATTAAGATAAGCTTCAATGGTAGTTAGGGTACGGGGTACATTTGTCAAACTCTTACAAAGAAACAAGGGTGTTCTTAAATTTATCTGAAAGTCTTTCTCCCTCCACCACCTTTTTTCATCTTCATTCAAGCCAGTTCTAAAAACAAGGCGGTTATTGAGCCCAATATTCACTGAGAGCCAAGCAGGAAGCTTTTGGGTATGAACCAGACTGGGGATGACTCATTGGAAGCCAAATGTTTGCATGAAAAGCTCCCTCTAAATTGGCACAAAAGCAAATATTTATAAACATGTTTTAAAAGCACTGTAGAACTCTTGGGAGGAAGGGTTAAAATATTGCCACCCATTCCTAATTACAGCATTCTGATGACACACTGCTTTGCTACCATGGAGGCTGGCCCAGGCACTAAGCCTTCAAAAATGGGGTTGCTATAATTGGCGGAACTGTCCTGACTCACAGTACTACTTATTTTGAAATATGATTTAATTTTGATAACCTCAGCCCTATCTGTATTGTGAATGCATTGAAAATTTATGTGCAAAGAAAAAAAAGGAAAGAAAATGCATGTGCTACTTGTGAAAATTTTAAATTTCCTATAGATATGTCTCAACTGCAATCTATACAAATAGAGATCACAAGAAGAGTGGTTAAACATGGAAATTTGTTTCTTACTGAGCAAACTTTTACCTCAAATGATGTAAGCATATATTTAATTTCTGTACCTTGAAGTTACCTTTGTTTTAAATACCCTTCTTGAGTCCTCAAGCAAATAAAAGTGATTTTTTTCATTCTGATGGATATTTTTGGCAAACATAGGTTTCTGTTTAGATTTATCGGGCCCTTGTTTGAGAGCCTAGAGCCCACCACTTCCCTCAGGCTGACTGGAGGCCTAAGGGAAGTCAGTTCCTTGTAGAAGTCACAACCTGAGGTGATGGTAGTGGTGGAAGGTTGGAAAGGAACCTGGGGGTCAGGAGGCGATCAGGCCAAGAAGCCAGCCATCCGGCTAAACCGAGGTGCCTGCCCTGTTCCGTGACTCCTGCAGCGGTCTTTGGTATGCTGGATTGTGTAGAAGAGGAGATTGAGTCATTCAGACATCTATGACTGAACTCATGATTGAGCTAAGCAGTAGCACTCGTTCAGAATTTTGTCTTGTATCCATAAAAACCACTGGGAAGTACTTAGGACAGTGGCCATAAAGATATGCAAGTAAAAAGGCTAGTATCAAGGAGAGATAACCTCTTTGATCTCCATATCTGGGGCTGGTGTTATCTATTTCTGCAGCAAAACATCGTGATCAGGTGAGTGTATGGGAACTATGGTTATGGATACTAACCATAGCCCTGCTTCCATTAGCCAAGATCATGAGAAAATGGGTTCTCTAGATAAAGGAATTTTCTAGATTTCTAGGCTTCCCTTATTAAGTACCAAAATGTTAAAAACAAACGACAGAAAAGAAAAATCTAAATCAATGGAAGGACCTCTGGAAGTATGATTGAAGGGGCAGGGGCAAGTAAGTGAAAGTTTTTACTTTTCCCTTTATGCCCTTCTATAAAGAATGCATTTTAAAATAATATGTTTTATTTTATTATTTTGAACAATTTACTTGAAACTATTTCTACATAAATAAATGGGTTTCATACTTCTGACCTCTCAAACAGAGCCAAATTGAGCTTTGTTGTTTTGTTTTGTTAATCCTCACAAGAGGATATTTTTAACGTTGCTTTTCAGAGAGAGTCAAAGGAGGGAGGGGGAGAGAGAAACATGGATGTGGAGAGACACATTGAGCCCCAACCTGAGGCAGGAGGGGAACCTGCAACCCAGGTACGTGCCCTTGACTGGGAATCAAACCCAAGAAGCTTCAGCACGCAGGCTGATGCTCTAACCACTGAGAAATACCAGCCAGGGTGAGCTTTCTTTTGATGGAACATTGTCATCATTATAAAACTCAATTCTTCTATGTGCCACAAAGCAGTGATACCTCCAGTCCTAGAGTGTCCAGTGTACTGAATGACTTATTCCTACACTAAATGTCCTCAGATTTTTAATTTACTTCTGACACATTTTTCTGCTACCTGCTTTGGTATGAGACTCTCAGAATTCTGCCTGTCGTTGGTAACCTTTCTTCTGAATTTGTTGTTTTGTTTTAACTTGATGCTCCTATCAGCTTACTGTTAAGTCACATAAACAAACTTGTTAATAGCCTATCCTACCTAATAAAATGGTAATATGTAAATTACCATCACTCCGCTACGCCCACAATTGGGCCAGAGGGAGGCGCAGGGGGCGGGTCTCGGGGTGGCGGGGGTAGCCGATTGGGCCGGCAGGACGCTGAGCTCACGTTGCCAGTGGCGGCGCGAGCTCAGTGTCTGCGCCATGGCTGTGCTGCGGCACAGAAGGGGCCTCTGGGGCAGCGAGCTCACGTCCCACCACGGACCATCAAAGGTGGCGGAGCTGGGTGTCTGTCTGCTCCGGCACCAGGCCTTTCAGAAGCCTCCGCCGAGCCAGAGGCTTCCGAAAGGCCTGGTGCACCAGTGTACAGGCACCCGGATCTCCCGCGATTGAAAGCGAAAGCGTGTAGGGGACCCTACACGTGCATGATTCAATCATGCACTGGGCCTCTAGTGTAAAATAAAATTAACCCTTTGCACTCGCTTGCTTTTTTCTCGATTCCTTTATTCTAATGCTAACCGTGTCGAGTCACACTCTATATCCGAGTGCAAAAGGTTAAATGGGCACAAAGTAAATGCCCAGGGTCACTCTTATGAGCAATGTACAGAAAACAAAAACAAAAAACAAACCCTAAAAACCACCAACAAAAAAAAGCACACCAATAACTTTAGTGCATTTATTTTGAGGTTTCAGTCTTATCCTTCCTATCTGGACCACAGCTATGTTTCAGATACTCGATGTCACCGGTACAAGAATTACATATCAGTGAAATGATGCTCTTGCATCATGTCTTCCCTTCCTCAGGTAATTGCTCCGTGGCAGTCCAGGTAGATGCATGTGATATTGAACTGGAGGTATTCTCATTCTTCAGGCTAATTGAAATGATAGCCCTGGACATTTTGCCAGTTTTAGAGTAATATTTTAAACTAGAGGCCCCGTGCATGGATTCGTTCACCAGTGGGGTCCCTCGGCCTGGCCTGCGGGGATCAGGCCAAAACCGGCTCTCTGATATCCCCCAAGGGGTCCCAGATTGCAAGAGGGTGGTTTTTGGGTGATGCACCCTGGACTGCGGCTCTCTCTTCTCTGGCTCAGGGTATGTCACCTGAGAACCACAGCTGCCAAGTCAGCACAGCTCGGTAGCTCCTGCATTGAGCATCTGCCCCCTAATGGTTATTGCACATCATAGCTACCGGTCAGACAGTCGGATGGTCACTTAGGCTTTTATCCTATATAAAAAAAGCCTAATATGCAAATCGACCAAACAATGGAATGACCAGTGAAACAACCGGTCACTATGATGCACACTGACCACCAGGGGGCAGACACTCAGTGCAGGAGCTGCCCTAGTCCACAGGCCCCAGGCCAGCCAAGGCAGGTGACAGAGGGGCCCCCAGATTGCCCCACTGGTCGCCTCTTGCAGAGGGAGGCGACTGGCAGCAGGCAGGGGGCGGGGCCGGCCAGGGGGCAGTGCCAGGCTGGCCAAGGCGGGTGCCAGCGGGGGCCCCCCAACCATCCCTGATCATTGGCCAGGACTAGGGACCCTACCCATGCAGGAATTTCGTGCACCGGGTCTCTAGTAATAATAATCCTATCCTATAAAATAAAAGGCTAATATGCAAATCGACTGCACGGCAGAATGACCAATCGCTATGACGTGCATCGACCACCAGGGTGTAGACTCTCAATGCAGGAGCTGCCTCCTGGTGATCAGTGCGTTCTCACAGGGGGAGCGCCACTCAGCCAGAAGCCAGGCTCACAGCTGACGAGTGTAGCAAGTGCCGTGGTGGTGGCGGGAGCCTCTCCGGCCTTCACAGCAGCACTAAGGATGGACTGCCGACCAGATGGACATCCCCCAGGGGCTCCCAGACTGCAAGAGGGCATGGGCCGGTCTGATGGACACCCTCCCCCCCCCCCAGTGGACGAAATCTTGTGCACCTTGTCTCTAGTATATATAGATTAGAAATAATTGGCAGGACTTCGATAACCAAGGATTTAAATGTTCCCAAGTGTGATTAACATATATTTTGTCTCTGGTCCTGGTTTAGAGCTTCTAAAACCCTTACTTTTCCTAAAAGGAGTGACAGGACCATCTTTTGTTATTCATAACAAGCACCTTTCAACCCTACCTTAGTTGTATATGTCATCGAGGTGACCCTTGGAGGGCCCCTAGATAGCTTCAGGACGAGGATGATTGCCAGAGGAACCAATCCTGCGATTAGAAAGAACTTTCAACCTTACCCCTATGACCTTCAGGGAGGAAAGAGGGGCTGAAGATTGAGCCAATAATTTAATCCATCATGTATATGTAGTAACACCTCCTTGGAACCCCTGACCAGTGAGGTTCAGAGCTTCCTGGTCGGTGAACAGTTAGAGGTTGTGGGAGAGCGGTGCTCCTGGAGAGGGCACAGAAGCTCTGCCCCCACCTCACCCCACCCCCCCTTACACTTTGCCCAATGCCTTTGTTCCATTTGGCTGTTCATGGGTTGTATTGTTCATAATAAGCTGGGAATAGCCAGTAAACTGTTTCTTAGTTCCAGGATTCTAACAAATTATGCAACCTAATCTACAGCCTGTCAGTCAAGGGTATGAGTGGCCTGGGACCTGCCATTTTCACCTGAGGAGGGGGCAGTCTCGTGGGAGTGAACCCTTCACCCATTGGGGTCTCCACTAACTCTGGCACTTAGTGTCAGAACTGAATTATAGGACACCCAAATGGTGTCTGGAGAATTGGAAAACTGGTTGGTGTGAGGAGAAAAAAACCCCACACATCGGGTGTCAGAAGTGTTGTGAGGGAAGAACAGCTCACCGGGCTTTTAGGACTGCAATATGCTTGCATATCTGTCAGGCTGCCAAATCCATCTGAAAAACATACATGTAGGCTCTGGCCTACTGGGCAGATCCAACGAGACTCAGCTGATTCACAGACACAGAAATAGATCAAACAAGTAGCATGTGTTTGAAAGGAACACTTGGGTTGGATAGGGAGTGGGATTGGGGGACAATCTAAATGTGAGGCAGAGTGCAGGCTTGCACGGGTGAGTGGGTGGGGGGATACATCTGTGGGTGTCAGAGACTGACAGAGATAGATAGCTGCAGTTCTATCGCTCATAAAGTAACTATAATAGTAAAAGAAATTTAAAGGCACAGAGCTTCATGGAGCCCTAGAAAATAGTTTTAAACAAACAATGTCTACAGACAGCTTATTTAAAGTGCCAATTGCTTCCCACAAAGAGCTTAAATTAATCCTCCTTACACAATACCAGGCAATTTTCATTTACCACTTATACTTGAAATTTGGTAATTATCACAAATGAAACCCTATCCTACATTCCTGGTAGTCAAAAGTTTTTAAAAATGGGAAAATTAAGATAAATCGGCTGCATTTTTTATCTGGAAAATGATCTTCAGCTGTTTGCAGGTCAAGACATACAGCAAATAACTAGCTAAGGAAAGAGGAGCTAAAATGGGTAAATTGAATAAGAAGAATTTTATCTGAAGCCATAACAAGATGATTTCTGATATACTCACCTACATTCAGTAATTGGACAGTACAGAGACGGAAAAAGATAGGGAACTGGTGGTGTAATTGCTTGTCTGGTTTTGCCTGGGAGAGTCATGATGCTGGTGAAGTGGGATCTATACATAGAAACTCCATTTAACAAAAAATTAACCAAAGAACTTGTATGCATATATGCATAACCCATGGACACAGACAACAGCGAGGTGAAGGCCTGAGGGGGGGTGTGGGGAAGAGGGGTCAATGGGGAAAAAGGGGGACATGGTAATACTTTCAACAATAGAGGTAAGTGTTTAAAAACTCACAGGTTATTACTGTTTTGGGCAATCCCATTGTTGCATCCCTGGACCCTGCCAAGTGTGCATTTATGGGCAAGTCTAGAGCCCACAAAGGTACTGGGGATATCACTTAAAATGAAAGCAAGTAATCCCTGAGTGAAAGAGATGACGGATCCATAAGCACAGGGTATAGAATGTAACGCACAGAGCTGAGCCTCTATGCTGGGCTTTCCTACTGTGCTTGCTTCTAGAGTCACAGCCCTGCACTTCCCTCAGGGAACTTAGCCCTGAGGCAAACAGTTCCGGAAGCTGAGGAACACTGTTCGTGCCAGGTGCTATGACATGGGCCCCAGGAGGAAGCTATTATTAACTCTCGATCGACCAACCGTGATTTTTTCCAAAAGAGAAATAACTTTTCCTAATCATAAAAAGAATACATGCACCATATTTTAAAAATTCAGATATAGTAGAAGTCTGTGTTGCTGTAAGGATTCATTTAAAGCCATTGGATACTAAGGAGCAAATTCCATATTCCCTCTTTGTACACTAACTCCCACTCTTTGCCATACATCACCTTTCATTAGTAACTGGCCTAGCAGGGCAAGAGGCCCAACTCACTCTTTGTTGTCACACCATTATTGGTTCTCACATATTGCAAGCATAATATAAATTTATTTCATTAGCTACTTGGGACTGGGAAAATTTTTAGAAACTATATTTGTCCTCTTTTTTTTTGCGTCAGTAAAATCACTCTTTTAAAATATATTTTTTTAAAATCTGATTTTAGAGAGGGAGGGAGAGGGATAGAGAGATAGAAATATCAATGATGAGAAAGGAAAATCATCAGTTGGCTGCCTCCTGGGGATAGGGCATGTGCCCTTCCTAGGAATCAAACAGCCATCTCCTGGTTCATGGTCGACACTCAACCACTGAGCCACCCCGGCTGGGCAGTAAGATCCCTCTTGTACTCACAAGAAGGAGCTCTGACCTCTCTCTATTCTAAAGCCCTGATTCTTTCCCTCACCTCTCCCCTTCATAGCTAGGAGCTCATTCCATGTGGCCGGTGTGAGGATGACGAATGGTGGCTTTGAGCTTCCGTGAGTTTGGAGCTGTTGGTGTGGAGGATGAACAAAGTACAGAGAATGCGTGAGGGAAAGACAGGCTTATGCTGCGGTGGCCCAGTTCCCCTGAGCTCTCAGTGACTTAGCACAGGAAGGCTCCATGCTTGCTGGTGCTATGCATCCGGTACAGCTAGGGAGGGCAGGATGGTGGAGGCTCGCCATCCGTGGCCACACCAGCTCCTCAGCATTGCTGCAGGGACGGAGAGACAGGGAGTCTCAGGTGGGCCTGTCGCTACCTCGGCCCCAAAGCAGCGCCTATGGCTTCTGCTCACATTTCATTGGCTCACAGCAATCACATGGTCTTCCTAATTTCAAAGCAGCTGAGGAATTTGGAGAACAGATAAAATGATTTGTTAGAACTAGTCTCTCCTTCAAACCTATGTGTTCATTCTCTGACCATAGACTGACATCATTCCAAATCAAGTCATGTTATTTACTTATGTCAATTTTCTACTCCTTTGACATGAAGATTTCAGTGTGAGATGTATGTAGAGAAGAATGTACCTTACCCATAGACACAGTTTTCTCTACATAAGATAATTACTATGTACATAATAGCTTATTATTTTCCACAGCCGGTATTCAAGAAGGAGGAAGATGATTATGGAAGAGAAAAGAATACCCAACCCTCATTTTAAAAAGTATATATATTTTTACTGATTTCAGAGAGGAAGGTAGAGGGAGAGAGAGATAGAAACATCAATGATGAGAATCATTGATCGGCTGCCTCCTGCACACCCCTCCACTGGGGATCAAGCCTGCAACCCGGGCATGTGCTCTTGACTGGAACTGAACCCAGGACCCTTCAGTCCACAGGCTGACGCTCTATCCACTGAGCCAAACCAGCTAAGGCCCAGCCCTCATTTTTTACCACAAATTCTGACTAAAAGCAGCAAAATGCCTGGGTTTGTCAGGGTGGACTAATTTCTGTAACAAGTAGTTATCTCTGGTCTGTGGACTTCTGTCTAATATGCTTCTTTTGTTTATCTGCTTCTATAGTTTTTGTATAATCTCAGTGATTTAAGTCAATGGATTTTAATGGCTTGTGTAACCACAGTTCAGTGTGGGTATTTGACAAGCGGCTTTCCTTGAAGTGACTCAGCGACCTGAGCTCCTCCTTCCTGAGACTCTGGCCCTCCAAGTCTGAGTCCTCTGCAGATTCCCCTGCGCCAGTCAGACACACAAAGGGAGAGAAGGGCGGGGAGGGTTGTGTGTGTGGGGGGGGTGGTGGGGGGGAGGGCCAGGCTTGGAAACAGCATCTATCATTTCCACCCACATTCTGTTGGCCAGGCCTCCTGATCACTGTTAACTCCAGGGGAGCCTGGGAAATGTAGTCTGGCTGTGTGCACAGAAGGAAAAGAAATAGGTTTGGTGACTGTCTCTACCTCCATGTCCCTCACATGACGTATGTACATACATACATACATACATACATACATACATACATACATAGAAAAAAAACAAAGGAATCTGACTAGAGTTGGATGTATCTGGGGAAAGAAACTTTTTTTCTGTGGCCAGGTTCTTATTTCCTTCATTTATGCTTATATGTTGCTTCTCTTCACGTTCTTTGTTTTACTTTCTTTTAAAACCAGTTTTTTTAATCAACAAATCAACAAACGACAAGTGCTGACGAGGATGCAGAGAAAAAGGAACCCTCGTGCACTGCTGGTGGGAATGCAGACTGGCGCAGCCACTGTGGAGAACAGTATGGAGTTTCCTCAAAAAATTAAAAATGGAACTCCCATTTGACCCAGTAATCCCACTTCTAGGAATATATCCCAAGAAATTAGAAACACCAATCAGAAAGGATATATGCACCCCTATGTTCATAGCAGCACAATTTACCATAGCTAAGATTTGGGTGCCCATCAGCAAATGAGTGGATAAAAAAGCTGTGGTATATTTACACCATGGAATACTACATGACTGTAAAAAAGAAAGAACTCTTACCATTTGCAACAGCATGGATGGATCTGGACAGTATTGTGTTAAGCAAAATAAGCCAGTCAGAGAAAGATAAGTATCACATGATCTCACTCATATGTGGAATCTAATGAATAAAATAAACTGATGAACAAAATAGATCCAGAGACATAGAAGCATGGAACAGAGTGATGAATTTCAGAGGGAAGGCGGGGTGTGGAGAGATTAATCAGGGAACTTATATGCATATGTGCACAGCCCAGGGACACAGACAATAGAGTGGTGAAGGCCTAGGAGAGGCAGGTGCGGGGTGAAGGGGGCAATGGAAAAAACAAACAAACAAATAAAGGGGACATCTGTAATATTTTCAACAACAAAGAAAAGTAATAATAAATTTTAAAATGATTTAAAAATAGCTTCTAACAATAAAATAAAACCAGTTTTTAAGAATGTACCCTGCTTTGTGGAGAAAATACAGAAATAAACACGATGGCATGCCGCTGGCTGGATGTAAACTGATATGACCTCATGAAGGGAAATCTGTCTATATTCAAAAACCTCAAAAGGAGTATAGTCAACAATTCTACTTCTAGAATTTCATCCTGGAGAAATAAACAGAAAATGTGAACAGCTGTATGTACAAGTGTGAAACACTTTCATGACATAAGTGTCCAGGAATTAAAGGTAAATTAATAATGCTACCTTTAATAAAATATTATGTGGCCATGAATAATGCCATGGATGTCTATTTAGCAATATCCAATAATGTTCCTTAACATTAAGCAAAATTATCAATTTACAAATCTGTCTAAATATCCCATTTTGATTTTTCAAAATATGTTTATATATATATGTATATATACATATATATATATATATATATACAAAATATATATATCAAATCAAATAAAAATAGGATATTCTAGACATAGAAGGTTTGTAAACTGATATTATATATATATAATTTTTGGCTTATCTGTGTTTTCTGTATAAACAAGTATATTCTTCTTACAAATTATTTTTTATTTTAAATCAAAAAATGAAAAACCCTAATGTTAAAAACAAAAGCACAGCGTTTTAATCCATAGGCACTCAAAAGAAAAGACAACGAACACAAGACCACCTGGTTACTCCCACTAGCTCTAGTTTCCAGTGGCCCTCTGGCCTGGCACCTGGAGGCGTCCCTACCCCCGGGTGGGGTGGGAGGGTGGAGTTGGGATAGAGGACCCAAGTTCTTGGTAGGACCTCGTCTCAGAGCCAGGCTTAAGCACATTATAGAGTCCACGCATAGCTGCTGCTCTCCATTCCTCACCTCCCTCACTCTGACAATGGCCCGCTTTCTTTTCTTTGAGTAGGAAACCTGCAGAGGCAGCTGGCTTGGGATATGTGTGTAGGCATGTGAGTTCGATGCAAATCACATCAAAGACTCTCAGAGTTCTTTCTCAGACGGTCCAAGTTAAGAACATTTGTCTTCAGTTTGTATTACACCTAAAAGAGGGCACATACTTCTGATATTTCTCTTGGTTAATTTCTTCAGAATAAGTCACGCTGCTGTCAGAAGAGGTTTCTGCTTTCTAAGTGCTCTATTCATCTTGGAGTTACCCATGCATGCATACTTACAAAAGGTAAATTATTTTCAAAGATAGAATAATTTTTCCAGAATAATTAAAATCAGAGTAAGTGAAGAGCCAGAACATGATCATCCTACCTAATAAAAGGGAAGTATGCAAAGAACCATCACTCCGCTATGCCCACGATTGGGCCGGCGGCAGGCTGGGGCAGGACTTGGGGTGGCCAATTGCGCTGACAGGATGAGCGGGGGGCGGGGACTCATGAGTCCCCGCCCCCCGTTCCTCCTGCAGGCCCCAACGGCCAGCACTGCGGGAGGACCGATGGAGCTGGTGGAAGGCGCCGGTGGCAGAACTCGGGGTCGCTGATTGCGTGGCTGCCAGCACCAGTTTTCTGCCAGCAGCAGTTTTCCTCTGGCCACCCGCCGATCGGAGCACCTCCCGATCGGAGTTCCTCTCGGGGTGGCAGATCGCGCTGGCGGGAGGCGCTCTGATCAGTGGGTGGCCAGAGGAAAACTGCTACTGGCGGAAAACTGGTGCCAGCAGCCAGGTGAAGGAAGGTCTATTGCATGAAACTTTGTGCAACGGGCTTCTAGTTTTATATAAGAATCAATATCCTTGAGAAACCAAGATGGTGGCATAGGTAAACACCTAAACTGCTGCCTCACACAACAATTTCAAAAGTACAACTTAAAGACAAAACAGACATCATCCAGAACCACAGGAAGGCTGGCTGAGTGGAAATTCTACAACTAGAAGGGAAGAGAAAAGCGCACTGAGACTCAGAGGAGCTGCGGAAGTGCAGAGGTACGGAGGCGCGCGCACGCGGAGAGGGCTGGCAACTGAGTACGCGGCTGTCTTTCTCAATCAGGAGGGAGACAAAAGCTCCCAACTGCTCTGAACTCCAGTTCTGGGCGAGACTCTGGGGACCCAGACTCATACGTGGGGAAATTCAAGGGCAGCTTTCTCTCAGAGGTGCTTGCAGCGATTACCGCGGAACACTGACACCCAGGGGCCTCTTAGGGCAGGGCTGATGGGAAGCCATTGGGGTTTGCTCCACCCTGAGATCCCGCCCCATGAAGCCATTGCTGCTTGCTCTGCCCTGAGATTCTGCCCCATCCAAGCTGAGCACAGAGGCTTTTTCATATGAATGGCCTGGTCCTTTGAATTCTAAACTTACCTAACAAACTGCAACTGAGTCAGTGAGACCCAGAACATCCAAAAGAAGGCCCAAGGCCCCACAGCAGCTTGCATTGCTTCACAGCTGGGCCTCATCTGGGCACCTCCAAAACCCAAACAAAGAAAAGGAATCTGCAGA
This sequence comes from Ia io, assembly GCA_025583905.1. NCBI lineage: Eukaryota > Metazoa > Chordata > Mammalia > Chiroptera > Vespertilionidae > Ia > Ia io. The sequence continues at coordinate 3,464,381 of JAJQQW010000014.1, forward strand.
TCTCTCTTTAGCTCCTGCTGGGTGGCCTCAGACAGAGGCTAAATTAGCACCTCCTTGGAGATCCAAGAGCCAGTGTACCCAGGGGTCAGAGTGGGACCATCCAGATTACAACTCCTCAGATCATAAGGGACACACTCAGGGGGCAGACTCAGTGAGCGCCAAAGCCCCACTGAAGTAAGTCTTGTCTCATAAGGGTGTCTCCAGCACAGAAGGTCTCCCAGCATAGACACAGCTGATCCTCACAGCCAATTGGCCTGGAGGTCAATTCCTCCCAGTGATACCAACAACAATCAAGGCTTAACTACAACAAGACTGTGCACACAGCCCACAAAGGGGTGCACCAAGAGTGTCCACCTCAGGTAAATGGGGAGGCTGAGCCACTGGGCCCTATAGGACACCTAGCACACAAAGCCACTCTGTCAACTCAGGGAAGCAGCCAAAATGCGGAGACAAAGAAACAGGTCACAAATGAAAGGAATGGAGGAAAGCAAACGACTGGATATAGAGTTCAAAACCACGGTTATAAGGTTTTTCAAGAATTTTCTAGAAAAGGTCGATAAATTTAGCGAGACCCTTGAGGATATGAAAAAGGACCAACTAGAAATTAAGCATACACTGACTGAAATCAAAAAATAATATACAGAGATCCAACAGCAGACTAGAGGATCGCAAGAATCAAGTCAAAGATTTGAAATACAAAGAAGCAAAAAACACCCAACCGGAAAAGCAAAAAGAATCCAAAAATATGAAGATAGTGTAAGGAGCCTCTGGGACAACTTCAAGCATACCAACATCAGAATTATGGGGGTGCCAGAAGAAGAGAGAGAGCAAGACGCTGAAAACCTATTTGAAGAAATAATGACCAAAAACTTCCCCCACCTGGTGAAAGAAATAGACTTACAAGTCCAGGAAGCGCAGAGAACCCCAAACAAAAGGAATCCAAAGAGGACCACACCAAGACACAGCATAATTAGAATGCCAAAAGCAAAAGACTAAGAGAGAATATTAAAAGCAGCAAGAGAAAAACAGTTAGTTACCTACAAGGGAGCACCCATAGGATTATCAGCTGATTTCTCAACAGAAACTATGCAGGCCAGAAGGGAGTGGCAAGAAATATTCAAAGTGATGAATAGCAAGAACCTACAACCAAGATTACTCTACCCAGCAAAGCTATCATTCAGAATTGAAGGTCAGATAAAGAGCTTCACAGATAAGAAAAAGCTAAAGGAGTTCATCACTGCCAAACCAGTACTATATGAAATGCTGAAGGGTATTCTTTAAGAAGAGGAAGAAGAAGAAAAAGGTAAAGATAAAAATTCTGAACAACAAATACATATCTATCAACAAGTGAATCTAAAAATCAAGTGAATAAAAAATCTGATGAACAGAATAAACTGGTGAATATAATAGAATCAGGAGCATAGAAAGGGAGTGGACTGACAATTATTGGGGGAAAAGGGGTGTGGGGATGAGGGAAGAGACTGGACAAAAATCGTACACCTATGGATGAGGACAGTCGGGGGTGGGGGGTAAGGGCAGAGGGTGGGGTGGGAACCGGGTGGAGGGGAGTTAAGGGGGGAAAAGAAGAGGAACAATTGTAATAATCTGAACAATAAAGATTTATTTTTTTTTAAAGTAAAAAAAAAAAGAGTCAATATCCTTTATAGTTCAAACAACTTATAGCATGGGTTTATAACAGCTGGATAATGAAAACAGTTTTAGTTGCTTTTGCTATTAATAGTGATTTTATGAACTGCAGACTTCACTCAGCAAAATCAAACATCTCTGTCACACACACATACACACCTCTCATATTTTATTAACACCTGTTAAAATTATAGCCATTTAAAAGTTAACTCAAAGTAGTGCACTTTTTTTAAAAAATATATTTTATTGATTTTTTACAGAGAGGAAGGGAGAGGGACAGAGAGCTAGAAACATCACATCGACCAGCCGCCTCCTGCACACCCCCCACCGGGGATGTGCCCACAACCAATGTACATGCCCTTGACTGGAATCGAACCTGGGACCCTTCAGTCTGCAGACCGACGCTCTATCCACTGAGCCAAACCGGTTTTGGCCAGAGTAGTGTACTTTTAAAGAGATATTACCAAGAGCAGATTTTTGTGGATGACATGCTGTTCTCCCATACTGCCAGCAGTATTGGCATAAACGCTCATATATGATTCAACCGTCTCTACTTAATTGGCTCAAGTCGTGACAGGCACCACGGACCCATTGATTGGCCAATTACATATTCTGGCGACCTCGAAAGGACATAAGCAAGAGACTCTGCTGGGTTCCTTTCCTGGGAGGACCAGATCTGCAGAAGTGCCCTCCAGCAGGCTACAGAAATAGCAGTGGGGGGCACTCCCATTTTTGTAAGGAAAAATAAAATAAAATAGTACTTTCACATTAAAGCCACTGAAGGCTGGTTGCAGCCCTACTCTCACCTAGGGAGTACCACCTCTAGGTGCCACTGCCACCTCTTCCTGTGCCCGGGCCTCATCTTCCCTCTGACAGAGAGCAAGGATCTCCTGGCTCTGAAGGAAAACTTCGTCCCTCCTTAGCATGAAGCAGTTACAGAAGTGACCCTGTGCCCTTTTTCTCAAAGAATTCAGAGCCAAGATACTTGAGGGAGGATGTGGTAGGAAGTTAGACATAAGCAGAGCAAGGAGGATGGGCCAACTGGAGGAGAAATGGGCGGGGCCCTGAGAGGTGCTTCTCACCACTCCAACTGCTCTGAAGCTGGCAATGGAGGAACCTGTGCAGAACTGACCTTTCCATTTGCTGAGCAGGAGTTGGGACACCTATTGATAACATATAGAAGTATTCCATTCATTTTGGAAAGTCATATACAGGGACCTTTCTATGTTGGGACCCACTGTCTGGGAAAAGGATGAAGGGATATTTCCTCTAAAGCAAGCATGTCAAACTCGTGGCCCGTGGGCTGCATGCAGCCCACAATGAATATTTTGGTGGCCCAGCCAATATAACAGTATGCAAGAAACGTTTTAATAAAAATTTCATAACTTAATTTTTACAATATCCTGTTATACATAACTATTAATAACGAACTGCAACGTTCGCTAATGACTAATTACTATAATCGTGTTGCATTCATTTCCCTTACGTGCCTTACTCTCAGGCTCACCATTTCCCTCCACTAATACCAGCAGCGAATATTTTAGCAGCCGACTGCCACATCATTAGTCTTGGACTGACTTGTTTGGTGTGCGCAACGGAAAATATTTCGCTCTTGGAGAACAAGAAAAATAGGTTTATTTGCATTACTCTTATTAATTTGTGCAGTTATTCAGTGTCTGGTAAGAAAATGTTCAAGAAAAATATTAATTTGCATTAAAATGTTCTATTATTTTATGTTAATGATGACTCATTTATTTCAGCCCTTTGTATTCAGCATGTCTCTATCAAAATAAACCTACGTTTCCATGAAAATTGAAGCTTTTGTTTTTTTGCGGCCACATAAGCTTAAACCTTTTTATTCAGCCTGTGTTTGCCTTTGAGTTCGACATGCTTGCTCTAAAGGTTAATGCAGTAGTTCCCTGTGGTGAATGTCTGACTTTTACCAGGTGTTCTAGTTATTGTCTTTAAGTATCTAATAACTACACTATGAATTGTTCTGATAATTTTACCCTCCCTTATAGTAATGGACATATTAAGCCGCCGGGTGGTTGGTTTCTGATATGTGGGGTAATTGTTTATTCATATGTCCCTGCCAACAGCTCGGGGGGCTGGGGGAGAGGAGCCTTGTTCCTTGGGATGACTGATATCTTTGAGCCCCAGAAACATCACAGCTTGGAACCAAAGAGACCGTCTCACGGCTATTGCACTGGACTGCAATGACATCTCCACCTGTGGAGCCCTGCTGAATATATTGTTTTATCCATTTTTGTTATGCTGGTACTGGTAGGCTCCCTTAAAGGAGAAGTGACCCAGCTGGCTTGGAGCATGGTAAAAGCCCTGAATGCCACCCCCAGAGCTATACCTGGGATAAATTAAGAGCTGAGCCAGGTCAGGAAGGAAGTTCTAGAGAATCGGGCAGCAATAGATTGTTTGCTGTTTGTGGCATGACCACAGTTGTGAGGAATTCAAAGGAATGTGCTGTTTTAATCTTCCTGACAATTCTCAGTAGATAGAAAACATATACAAGATCCTGCATTTCGTGTATTCCATCCCTGGGAACTACTTTCAAGGCAGAAACAAATGCAGTCCAGCAAGATGAGACTTTTCATGTAAAAGGAATCTATAGATATGAGATGATAGAAATAGCAGTGGGGAAACGTTAGGGGCAAAAATAGAATATTGGGGGCTAGCTACGGTTATGGGAAATATTAATCATGCTCTGTTACCCATGATTGCCTTGTATTGGTTAAAGGACATTCTGACCTGGCTGGGAGTTGTACGCCCCAGCGCCTGGGAGTCAACCTTGGAATATGGCCCCTTCTCATTCAAGAGCTGCCTATTATCATGGAAAGATTTACAATCTTGTTGCCCAAACAACTGGAGCTGCACCCCAGCCCACATTGCCTGCTTCCCCATGCCTGTAATCCCTACTCTCCTGTAATCCTGGTCTTACCCTGTATAAGCAGCTGGCATATGGGGCACTGCAGAGCAGATTTTTGTGGATGACCTGCTGCTCTCCCATACCGCCGGCAGTACTGGAATAAATGCTCATATATGATTCAAATAAATAAATAAATAGATAAATAGATAGATATTACCTACAATTAAAAATCAAAACCAATCTTGGTTCTCTATTAAAATACCAATTTTTAGTCAATAACTATACTTTCTTCAGGAAACCATTGTGAAACTCAGAGAAAAAACAGAACACACCAAGACAATTTATTTGCTAAATTTCAAGACTCTAAACTAGCGTAGGCTGCTATTTGGATTTCCAAAGCACGTTGAAAAGAGGATATACCAGCAATGATATGTAACTCACTGTGATTTTACTGATTAGCAGTAAATTGAGAATTCTCTTGCTGACAGAAAAGGGTAAGATGTTAACTCTCAGTCACTCTGCCTATGGGCCCTGATGGCTGCCGGTGGGCGTGGCACTTTTCCACAGCTGAACTCAGACCGTGTGTGAGGGGTTCACTGTGTTGGGCAGAAAGAAGCTAGAGAAAGAAGCTACCATCTCACCTGAGGACTACCCTAGACTAACGTTGGGCCAGTGGGAGGGGCTAAGAAATTATAAAGGTAACTGCATGTACAGCTCGTCCTGGGATACCAGAGGTCAGATAGTAACAGGTCAGATAAAAGAGTAAAATTTGGCAACTCAAGTTTATTTTGGTTTGAATCTCTTTGACAAAGAGGCTGTTTGATGGTTTCTGTATGATATGAACACCCACTCATCTTCCCACTCCCCCATCTGACCCATCCTTCAATCTCTCCTCCCTGTCCTCCAACATCTTTTTACTCAGTACCCTGATTCTCCCATCTACCAATCAGCGAACCATGTCCATGCTCTAGAGCCCTTTCACTGTTATATCAGGCATCATGGTTCTCTGTGTGACGTGCAAGCATTTGTTACCTTCCACCTCTAGAACATGCTTTCTTTAGGTAAGCAGGTCCTCTGGCTAACTTGTGTGCCTATATTGTGACATGACGTAATGAGGTGTGTGCACCCTATCGAGCAATGGGTGAATCCTGAAGGTGGTTTAAATCAACCATCCTTTTATACAAAGTACAGATTGTATGTATGTAGATATGTGCATACCAAGAGGTGTGTAACTCTTGTGTTTATCTGGGTACCTGGGTTGTTTTTTGTGTGCATAAATCTACATCTGTATACATCTGTATGTGTGTCACAAGGTGCAGCCAACAGCTTCCTATAAAGTATGACCATCTGTCTCCAAATCTCCCTGGCTCACAGTATATTTCTCATTTTGGGGGGGAAATGTGATAAAATATATGTAACATAAAATTTAACGTTTTAACTGTACAATTCAGATGCATTAATTACATTCACAATATTGGGCAAACAATTACAACTATCTGTTCCCAAATTTTTTCAACACCAAACAGAAACTCTGTACCCATTAAGCTATAACTCCCTAATCCCCTCTTCTCTCAATTCCTCATAACCTCTAATATACTTTCTGTCTCTATGAATTTTCCTATCTAGATAATTCATATAATAATTGTCCTTTTGCCGAGACCGGTTTGGCTCAGTGGATAGAGCGTCGGTCTGCAGACTGAAGGGTCCCAGGTTCGATTCCGGTCAAGGGCATGTACCTTGGTTGCGGGCACATCCCCAGTAGGGGGTGTGCAAGAGGCAGCTGGTCGATGTTTCTCTCTCATCGATGTTTCTAGCTCTCTGTCCCTCTCCCTTCCTCTCTGTAAAAAATCAATAAAAATATATTTAAAAAAATAAAATAAAATAATTGTCCTTTTGGTGTCAGGCTTATTTCACTTAGCATGTGTTTAAGGTTCATCCATGTTGGAGCATGTATCAGAATTTTATTCTTTTTCATGGCTGAATAATATTCCACTGTGTGTATATACCACACTTTATTTCTCCACTCATTTGTTGATGGACAATTGAGTTATTTCTACTTTTTAAATATTGTGAGTAATGCTTCAATAAATACTGGCATACAAGTATCTGTTCCAGTCCCTGTTTTAAATTCTTTTGGATATATACCTAGAAGTAGAATTACTGAGTCATATAGTCATTTTATGTTTAGCTTTTTGAAGAACCACTGGATTGTTTCCATGGTGGCTGCATCCTTTTAGCTGAGTTAATGATGATTTGGAGATATGTACCTATGAGGGCATCATATATGCAATCTTCGTGTGTGTGTGTGTGTGTGTGTGTGTGTGTGTGTGTGTTAGATGAGATGCTGAGGGTCATTCTGAAAATCATTTAGCCCATTAGCTCTTCCCATGCTGAGAGCAGAAGGTCCTGCACTAGATTCTACCTCCTGAAGAACTCACTTCATGTAGAATTACTTCCATTTACACGAAGAGTGAGGAAAAGAGCAGAGAAGAGAATGGTGTCCTTCTTTACAAACTGGGGGATTCCTAATGCGCTTTAGAAAGAGCATTGTTGTTTTTCGCTCCCTCCTGAGGTGAGGTCAATTGGCCCGGGACAATGTAGTGCTGCTTTATTTGGCCTTTTTCCATAACTGCGCAGTCTCTCCGTCATTCTCCTACCTCTCCTGATACAGGTTTCTCCCAAAGATGGTCCGTCCTCATGGGTCTGGGAATTGACTGAGTCAATAGTGCCAGATCATCAGCTCTGGGATTTGGGAGCTGTAGGGGAGAATTGCTAGTTGCTACTCAATACCCATTACTCTCCTTTCCCTTACTAATATCTCCTCAATTTCATTGTAGGCAATAATCTACTTAAGAGAAACAAAACAAGAAAACCAACGAACAAAGACTACATTTCGCATTCGCCTTTGCAGCTACAAGTTGTCATTCACCCAGCCCTGGATAATCAGGTGTGAGCAAATGTTTTTGGAGGGGGCTTTTAGGAAAAATCTTTAAAGTGTAGCAGACAGCCGACAAGTGCCTTTTGCCCTTTACGCTCTGCCCTTCTTCATAGTTGGATTCTAGATGCAATGCTGGAGGTGGAGCAGCCTTTTGTAACTATGGTAACCATGAAGAAAGATTTAAACAATAAAAAAGAAAAATAATATTATCTCACTGGAAAAAAAAGTCACAGAGATATCAACACTGACCTCACTATGCTATTGAATGGATGCCCACTACCACCTACCTCTAGTTACACAAGAAAAACACCCTCATTTGTTTAAACCACTATTTTCTGCGTCTCCTTAACCCATAGTTCAATTTCATTCTTAACTGACACAGGAGCTTAAAGAACAAGATGCAGTCATTTGAGTCAATGGACTCCAGGTGTCTTTTGGCACATGAGACAGGTTTGGAGTAACTATTAGGGAGGAATTCCAGGTAGCCAAGATAATGGTGGGGGCATCAATCGGAATCTCCCAACATACCCGCCCCCCAACAAACAATGTTGGCAACAACAACAACAAGTCAAATGAAACTACATGTCTTCAGCGTGAAAACAGAGGATGTCCCAGTTTCACATTAACTGGAAATAGAAAACCACCCAACCCCAGCCAGTGGCCTCCCGCACTGTGACACAAGCCTCCAGGAAATAGTCAGGTGGGGAACTGCGGAGCATAGAGAAGGGGAGCTAGTGGTGAACTTGAGAAGACTGATTTCAAATCACGACCAGAAGGAGAAAGCTGCTGTGTTTGTGACAATTTGTTACAGCAACAGAAACCAACACAATGCTTTCCATGTACCTCATAAGCTGGGCACTTTAAGCATCACCTGTGATCACGAAGGAAAGGTCCAGCAAGCCACAGCAGCCGGCCCGACCTCTTCGCCTCCAAAGCAAGGCCAGCAGATGCTTTTCTCCGAGCATGTTTTCACACCAGAAGAAGAGATGTCTATTTGCACAAGGCAATACAAACTAGCATGCTTTTCTTTTACTTGCAGTGAAAGCATTTCTAACTGATAAAGCAGACTTCCAAAAGCAGCATGAACAAGTTCTTATTTATTCACTGGCAAACATTTTTCAGGCATCTATAATGTTCCAGATAGGGTAAAAAAAAAACCAACCCACCAAAAATAAAATGTTAAAATCTTTGCCCTCAATAAGCCTAGTGTTGGAAAGGGGCTGTGGGGAGGGAGCGGGAAAAGACGGGGAAATCATTGAAGGAGAGCGGTTGGGCTGTGACAGGCATAAGCAGGTCTTGGGGAAGCTCAGAGAAAGGGCCCCAGAGCAGGCTTTGGGGCAGCCAGGATGGAAGACGGCTGGGTAGGGAGGTTTGGTGTGGAACAGAATCACGAGGGAGGCGTGGGTCACTCAGGGGCAGTGGAGAAGGGAGCCCTGGCAGAGAGAGCAGAGGCCAGTCAGTAAGCCATCGACAGCCACCACAGTGCCTAGTGCGAGGCCGGGGAACGTGCCAGATGCTCCAGGTGACAGAGACGGGGCAGGTTCTTATCATCACCCCACCCCCTCCCTGTCGGCTAGGCTAGGGAGATGCCAAGGACCCCGGCCACGCCGTTCCTGGCCTGCTTTCCAGGTAAGCACCTTGGCAGCTGCCCCGACAGAACCACATCCAGAGAGCAGCTTCCCCACGGGACCATCCAGGCCGGATCCTCAGGAATGTGCTGGGCACAGGAATTAAAGAAAGAGAAACAGACCTGACAGGGAAGACAAGCCCTTCGGCCTCTGAAGTAGAATCTCGGGCGCTCCGGCTCTCCAACCATGGCATCTCTCCCCCTCCCTTGTGAGACTTAGAGCCTCGGATTTCGCTTGGAAATTGGAAAGCTCCTGTAAAACTCTTTTAAATAAACAAAGAAACAAATATGTCAAAATGATAAACTGTGATTTCTGAAGTAGGGCCTCGAGGAAAACCCGGGAGGTAAAAGACTGGGGCAGATGTGACTGCAGGAAGTTGAGAGCAACAACAAATCTTATTCCATCCACTGACCTGTTTTGTCGTATTTGAGGAGTAAAGAATGTATGAAATACTAAGAAAGGGAGAGGTAGCTTAGGGGCAGGGAACCCACACATCCTTCCTACCTCAGGGGCTTCTTATCCAGCCCCCCTCGTTTCCCCAGAGGAGGCTGGGAACCTTTCTTCATGGCAGCCTGTAAGGAGCTTGCCCCAAAGCCTAGCATTTTGTTTTGCCCCACCCACCCCAATTTTTAAATATGTCGGTTTTACTGAGGTTGAATAAATAATACGGCGACATTCACCCTTTTTTAGTGTCCAATTTGATGAGGCCTGACAAACATGCACAGCAGTGTAACGACACCAGGAGGAAGACGTGGGGCACTGTCACCCCATAGCGCTCCCTCCTGCCCCGCTGTAAACTCAGCCCCAGCCCCACCCCCCAACACAAGGACTGACTTAATTTCTGCCTCTATCCTTTTGCCTTTTCTAGAATGTCATATAAATGGGATCACACTGCAGATAGCCTTGTGTGTCTGCCTTCTTGCACTTAGTATAACACAAGGCCAATTTTTAAAAAATATGTTTTTATTGATTTCAGAGAGAGGAAGGGAAAGGGAGAGACAGAAACATCCATGATGAGAGAGAATCATTGATCAGCTGCCTCCTGCACGCCACTCGCCCCCCACATCCCCCCGCCAGGGGATCCAGCCTGCAACCTGGGCATGTGCCCTGACGGAATCAAGCCATGACCTCCTGGTTCATAGGTTGACGCTCAACCACTGAGCCATGCCAGCTGGGCACAAGGCCAATTTTTAAAAGCATTAATGTTGTCTGCTAAGGTCATCTTTCCTTGTGATCCAAGGCTAAGTGGATGAGGATCAGTGTTCATGCTTGTCTTAACAAATCCTCTGGAGTGTGACTGTGGACCCTAAGTCAAACTCACTGAATACCAAGCAATTTCACTTTGTAATCTATCCTGATATGCTGGCTCAAGCTACACTTGTACAGTGCAAACAATAGCATAGCGAATTTATACATGAATACAGTTGTATTTATTAGCATTTAGAAATGCATAATTGCATCTTAATCATCTAAGAGCACTTATAGACCTATACTACTGCCCTCAAGGAAATTGCAAAGATAATTAAAAAGACAGCATACAATTAAATCATAAGGTTTTATTGCTGAAAGGGGTTTTAGGAAACCATCTAGTCATAGCATCATAGAATTTCAGAGCTGGCAGTGACCTTCAAAGATTATGGGACCTGCCTGCCATCTTAGATGTCAATTTCCTCCAGGCGTGGCAAACTTCAAGAGCAATGAGTGATGTGAGTGTGTGAAGCTTGCCAGTAGACAGTGATGGAGACATTGCATCCCGAAACCCTTGAGATTGTCTTGAGAAATCTCTGATCCATAGAAATATCTTTTCCTTACTGACATGAAAGTGTCTTTCTAGGTTGGTATCTAGAAGTTCCCATTATGAGACCACATACTATTGTGTGGATTTGTCCAGAAATCTCCCTCTTTAGAAAGAACCATTCAACCCAATTCTTAAATTGCTTAACTATTCTTAAATATATCCTACATTTCACTCACATACTTATGCCCCCCAAAAATTGTTAGTTTGTACACAAAGCCAGTAGTGACAGTCTGGAATTTAAAAAATACCCAGGAGAAGAAAAACCCCCAGAAATGTGGGGGTTGGAGGATGATACTGAAGTTCCTCATTATGTGAGATGGAAATTAGACCCATTTTTAGTTAAATGTTAAAAAAAAGAAGGTTTCCTGGCCGGTGTAGCTCAGTGATTGAGCGTGACCTATGAACCAGGAGGTCACAGTTCGATTACTAGTCAGGGTACATTCCCAGGTTTCAGGCTCGATCCCCAGTAGGGGGTGTGCAGGAGGTAGCCGATCAGTGATTCTCTCTCGTCATTGTTGTTTCTATCTCTCTCTCCCTCTTCCTTCTTCTTTGAAATCAATAAAAATATTTTTTTTAAAGAAGGGTCAATACAGAAGACTACAGAACATGAAATCATTTCATTTACATCTATAATATATGCACTATCTGTATAATTTATGGTCTAAGTTTTTCACTTTGGGAAAGAACATGCAAAAATATGCCATGTCTTAGTTTCAGCTTTGACAGTTTTCAGGGGGATTTTTTTGTTCCCCTGTCAAGTGTATAATATTTGTTCTAGTGTATACTACCTAACAGGGCTTCAAACACTTTGTAAGGGTGCTGGTAGGGTATTAAATTCTCAGCTTCTTTCCAAGACATGTATTTTGGGTATACTGCATACAAAGTATACATAAATATTTTTTTAAACACACAATAGAAAGGTTCTGAATGGTCTGATCAGTGTCCTGAGAACATCTCCTACCTATCCCTCCCCATCTTAAGGAGAGTTTCAAGAGACTAAAAATTTGGGTAAAATGAAGCGCAAACTAGAGTAAGGGGTAGATTTCCAAGGCGTTATGAAAATGCCTTCTGACACTGAAATAAAGAACTTGTTGGAGACTTAGATGTACTAGTTTCTAAATTTTGAAAGCACTTTGAGGACATCTATGGCCATTTTTTTACAATCTGTTTCTGGGACATGCTGAAAGAACTGATTACTTGCTAATATGCCATAGTGCCCGCTTGTGGACATTCTGAGAACAGCACCCTAGTAAGGGAGGAGTTGCAGTAGTGCCCTCCTGTGGACATTCTCATGTGGACGAAAAGGGGCCACTTGCTAACCTAACTCAGGGAACGCCTGCATTGCGGCTTTGCAAACTCAAGAGTCCTAAATTAACCATAAAGGATGGTCTGAAATCAAAACCTTTAATTTAAAAAAGCAGTTTATAGTGGGTAGTTACGTCCTGTATCTTTCCTGACAAAGATCAACTTTGGTCTTTACTGAGCCTATTGTCTTTTTGCATCTAACATAACATATCTGTGAAATGTCAGCTTGTAACTTCCTTTTCTCTGGACCCCTAAAGGCACAATTAATGGCACCGGGGCAGAAACCACACATTCCCTCATCGTTATTGTCTTCATGTTAATTGTCGCCTGTTAACTATCCTGTACCCACCTATGTAAAAGAAGCATGTGTCCATCATTTCACTTTTTATCCAATCACAGAGGTTTCCTCACTTTGCTTTCTCCCACCTCCCTAATTTATTACTGATGGATTTCATGTAACCCCCTTACATCTCCTCCTTTGATAGAAATTTATAAAACAAAGTGAAAAGCCGCCATTTTTCAGAGCACTATCTCAATACATTGAGATTCTGCTTCCCAGCAATTGTTGACAGTTTGGCTCAAATAAACTCACAAAAATTCTTTACAGGTTTGAATGGGTTGTTTTTGTTTGTTTGTTTGTTTTTGTTTTTACCTTAACATTACTTAGCGTAGTTGGCAGGATTCCAAAGACGCTCACCCAGGACCACCCTGCATACCCGGTCTTAGTGCTAGGATCCAGCAAAGGGCCCGCTGAGCCTGCCGATTTCCTGCCCATTGGGTGAACTTGGATGAGTTGTCTCTTGGATCCAGGGCCTTCCCTTGCTTTTGGTAGAGAGTCTGACTTTATCTGAGCTGTATTTTAAAATCCTCAAGGTGGAACTAAGGTTAAGAGTTAACAGAACCCAGGCTATAAGGCGAGACTGGAGGAAAAAAAATGGGTGCCTGGTTTTGATTTAGGCTTTTCAATTGGAATTGCTTTCTGAGAATCTGAGCAAAAACCTTTGCCATTTAAAAGGGAGCCAAACTCCTTCAGCTCCAAAGATAAAGGGGCACATCCTCCCTCCTTCCCGATTCTCAGGCGTTCTTAGGCAACTAAGAATCTTTGTGGAGGTGTCAGAGGTTATTCCTCATGACATGCAGGAGACCCATAGGGAAGTCCCAACTCAACTGTAATTAACAGACTGGCTTGTCCAGGGGGCCCCCATAAGGTTTGGTCTGCCAGGGCCCACGCCCTTCTAGTTGTTCTAGACAGCTGAGAGAGAGACTGATAAAAGAGTTGAATTGCAACTTGAAGGGTGAGAGCCTCATGAAGCTCAACCCATAAGCAGCACCCTTCAATGTACTACATAACACCCCCAGAAAATTTGCTCAGACTGTGCAGATATAAAAAAAGAGAGAGAGGGGAAATTGCACCTCTAAGGTTGATAAATCCCCAAGAATCCCAGCCCCCGTTAATACTCCAGCAGGGTATATGTACAATTCATACAGAATTTCAACTTGAAAGTATCTACAAAAATGGGAAAATTTAAAAATGATATCAGCTTCAATGGCCAAAGTGGGGAACTTTTTACACCTCCAAACTGATTTTTCTGTGCGCTCAATTAGAAAAAGCCATTAGGCCGAATCCCCTACTAGGGTACTATTCTCAGAATGCCCACAAGAGGGCGCCATTGTGCCTAATCCTTTACTAAGGTGTTGTTCTCAGAATGCCCTCAAGACTGAATCCAGTCTGCAGGCAGAGGCGGTCTCTGGAGGCTTTGAGTCTTTGCCTGATCTAGTTAGTCAGAAACAGCGTTTGACATTGTCCTGCACTAGAGATTGAGAGATATAGCAGATCTTTCTAATACACAGTCACTAATCCAAACAGTCAAAATGGGGAGACAAAAAAACAACCCCCAAATGAAAGAACCAGAGAATTCTCCAGAAGAGATTAATGAAATGGAGATAAGAAATTTATCTGATATAGAGTTCAGAATAATGACAGTAAATATGCTCACCAGCATGAGAAAAGATACAGTAACTATGAAAAAAAAGCAGTCGGGCTGAAACCGGTTTGGCTCGGTGGATAGAGCGTCGGCTTGTGGACTCAAGGGTCCCAGGTTCAATTCCGGTCGGGGGCATGTACCTTGGTTGCGGGCACATTCCCAGTAGGGGATGTGCAAGAGGCAGCTGATTGATGTTTCTCTCTCATCGATGTTTCTAACTCTCTATCCCTCTCTCTTCCTCTCTGTAAAAAAATCAATAAAATATATTTAAAAAAAAAAAAAGCAGTCGGAAATAAAGAATGACATAGCGCTAATAAAGAACACATTGGAAGGGATACACAGCTGATTAGGGGAAGGTGAGGATCAGACCAGTGAATTAGAAGACAGGGTAGAAAAAAATCACTCAATCGGAGAAGCCAAAAGAAACAATTTAAAAACAGGAGGACAGCTTAAGGGAGCTGTGGGACAAGGTTTTATTTTCAGCCTCACCCAGCACCCTAACTCATCCACATCCGTCTCCCTTCCTTAATCATCAAGCTCTCAGGACAATGAGGTCTGGTCAGCATCCAATAGTCTTAGGAACAAGATCTTGGGTCTATCGACCATAGAGACAGACATTTCCATCAAACTAAGGGTAATATCTCAGTTGTGTTTCAGCTCCAATGCAGGAAAGTGGAATGACCCCCTGAACAAATTCTTGTGAAATTAGAACAATGCCATGGCCGACATCAGGACCAGATGCGATGGTCAATGACCCCCCCACCCAAGCACCCACCAGTCAGCAGAGACAATGACCCTAACTCCTTCAGGCATCATGACTAATGATTTCCCTATATAATCCATTCCCTGGAAGCCACCAGGGGGCTAGGTCTTTACGCATTAGCTCACCTGTGACCCTTGGCGTGGCCCCATCTCCTTCACTAACAAACCCTCTCTTT
The DNA here is from genome assembly GCA_025583905.1 of Ia io. NCBI lineage: Eukaryota > Metazoa > Chordata > Mammalia > Chiroptera > Vespertilionidae > Ia > Ia io. Next base: position 3,479,501 of record JAJQQW010000014.1, read on the forward strand.
CTTGGTTGTAAACTCTTGTTTGTGTCATATAGGGCTTTGGTGTGCACAGGCAAATGGGCCTCTTCCATCTGGTAATGATGCTCTAAACATGGTTTTCTCCGAGTACATCGTCACTGAAGCACCAATTCTGATAACAGAATTAGTCATTAACTTTTCAGGCAGCCTTTACATTTTCTTTATGTAGTGTTTTCTATACTCGTCGTAATATTGTGCCATTTTTATCAACTAGTTAAGATTTCATTGTATAAACAGTAGCTGAATATATTCTTGTCAAAGATAATCATTCTTTTAAAAGGTTTCTTTGTCAGGTATTCATTAAAGTAGGTTTCACATCAAAATGATAGTCACGAATAGAAGGCAAACATCTTACCCATCTGGCAGGCTTTTAAAAAAATTTTAATTTTATTAGCACTGTATCAAATCCTCAGCCTATATTATGTGTGCTTAACAGCACAAAGATGCGTTTTATGAATGCACACAATTGGTGGGCATGCAAAGTGGAATAATCTGTGTATCGTATAAAAATATAGGAAACCACAATAGAGAAGATGTTCATGGATGCAGCAGAAATTAATTACTGCTCTTTGCACTACTGCTATGCTTTGTAAACAGTGCTTTTACTTTCTTAATATTGGTCTTCAGAAATTCACTGTGTGATGAAAAAGGTTTCTTCCAGCTGATGTTCCCACCTCCAGGCTGCATGGAACACTGGCACCCTGCTTCAGACGGGAGGCCACAGGAATAAATAAAGTGCGGCCACACTTCCTCGGGTTGGATCTGTGAATGCTGCGAGCATTGTAATGGGGAACGTGGGGGACACAGAACCTCACAGAAGCGCCCACACAAAGAGCGGCCCTTCTTCAGGGGCATGGCTGCCCCGTTTTGTCTCATGTCAGCTGAAACCGGTTTGGCTCAGTGGACAGAGCGTTGGCCTGATGACTGAAAGGTCCCAGGTTCAATTCCGGTCAAGGGCATGTACCTTGGTTGCAGGCACATCCCCAGTGGGAGGTGTGCAGGAGGCAGCTGGTCGATGTTTCTAACTCTCTATCCCTCTCAATTCCTCTCTGTAAAAAATCAATAAAATATATTTTAAAAAAAAACAACAGTTCACAACCTTCTCCGGTTTTCCAGGCACGACGTTTTTAACCTAAACCTGATGGGATGGGATGATTTTTTTTGGAGGGCCATTGGATTTCTGGACAGTGAGGGGGGAATAGAAAAGGGCATACGTTAAGGTCACAGCTGTAAATATCTGAGTTCTCAGAAGGAGTAAACGTGAGAATAGACACTGGCAGTCACTAAATTAATGCCAGTATAAAAACCTACATTCCCAGGTTACTTCATAGGAGAGACCCATATTTGTCCTGGGGGCTCAGTGGTGGGGGTCAGGGAGGGGTAAGTCATGAACCCCACATGCCATGCCTTATGCTTTGTGGGGAGTCCTGAGAGAAACCAGCGGGGGACTACTGCTGAGGAAGCCCCGCCCACTGCGCTGATCTCTGGAGACTCCGACTGGCTTGACTGTGCGTGTATCAATCACAACTGTGTGTGTAGCGCTGCAGCTGTTTGTTGGGAGATTATAAGTGAACTTTGGAGTTGTTTGCTTAAAACATTTTGGGGTATATCTTTCAGATTTCCATTCAACCCCAGTGGCATATTCTTTTCTATGTCCTGGGTACTATCAATCCTCATCCTTTGAGGGGAGATTTTGTTTTATTCTATTTTTTGTATGTAGTTTTTTTACTGTGGTAAAATACACATAACCTAAAAACACATACCATTGCCATTTCAAAGTGCACAATTCAATGGTGTTTCGCATATTCACAATGTTCTGCAGCCATCACTACGATCTAGTTCCAGAACATAGGCCTCACTCTAACAGGAAGCTCCCCACTCATTAAGCAGTCACTCCACAGGACCCTCCTTCAGCCCCTGGCAACCAATAATCTGCTTCCTGTTTCCATGGATATTTCACACAAAGGGAACCCTCCAATATGTGTTGTTTCTATGTCTGGTTTCTTTCCCATCATGTTTTCAAGGATCACCCACATTGACTTTGAAGCAACAGGAACTCATGGAGCCCAGGCCCACCATGCACTGATAATTCTCGCTGGTTAAGTGGAATACCAGTTATGACTGCCAGGGGGCACTGCGGGTCAAGTAAGTGTTCTTTCCATTCTAGTGTTGCAAACTAGAGAGGCTTATGAGGACCTTACTTCAGTGAAAGACGGTTATTGAAGGCGACATATTCCTGTCTCCTTACCTGCTGCCACCTTCTGGAGTCAGTGTTTCAGCTGGCTCAAGGGCCATGGGAGTGCGGCACAAAGAAGGCACCCAGTGCACGCGTGCGAAACCCTTGTGAGGTATACTCCCAGAGACATCAAGGACCAGGCTTTCATAGGAAGATGTATTCCCTTGGTTTGTATTCGTGATCACGCAGTCATTCCAAGCATTGGGTACCCATCCACTGCAGCTTTACTCCAGTACACTCAGAGCTACAGTTCTAGGAACTGTGAGTCCTGGTGTGCCAGAAAGGAACGTGAACTTACTTATCAAGGTCACATAGTAGTTCCCCCTGCTAATCAGTAAGAACAAGCTGCGTCCTTTTCACTGCTTTGTAAGATCTGCAGGCGGTGTGTGACAGTGCCTTGTCTTCCAGGGTCACAGTAACACAGAATTAGTCACTTGTATTTTCCTTCCCAAGTCAGGAATCTGTGCTTCACATCACTCTAAAACCTGAGCTGGGCTCCCCAAGAACCCATTTGGAAAAATATTAGTCTAGGAAAATAAAGAATGAGTGAAAAAAACAGTTTGATGAAAAAAGAATGGTCTTAATCTATTTTATGAAGAGTTTGATAAACGTTCACCATATTCTCCTATTTACAGTCAATTTTAAGGCACTATGAATTTTATTACCTACTAAAATAAACCACTGCTAAAGAAGACATATAATTACAGAGATATTATTTCCAGAGTTTTTGCTTTTAAAAGAAAATACTCAAGAGTCATGCAACCAAAGAAGTAGAACCCTCTTTTTATCAAGCCTAGTGAGAATGCTGCCATTCTAGGTTCTTCTTATGCCATCTAGTGGGGGACTAAATGGTTTTATCTGAGTTTTGTGTCGATTATTTACCATCAATTTTTCCAGTGCCTCACTTGTAGCAAATCAACTACATTATACCTAGTACATGGTGCATGTCAAATTATACGTCAAAAACAAAACTGAAGCACAAAAACAAAGTGCTATCCCTGCCTTATGTTACAAATAACTTTATGACAGGATATGCTCAAGTTTCCAACTCCCATCACTAGTAACACGAATGAAAGATTTCATACCTAAAATATAGGCCATTTCTGCTATTGGTAAATTATTATATTATGGTATGATGACACATACTGATTTATTCAGTCAAGAATATCCTAAGGACAGGTTTCTAGATTTTAAATAGAATGTAAGGCCTTTTCTCATGCTGTTTCCCGTCATTCTTCTCCTCTGCCCTTTCCTCTTCTCTGCACGGTGAAATCATACTCATCTTTCCAGAGTCCTCTAATATGTCCTCTGTGAACCTTGCTTTTGTCACGGTCTGCCTGCATAACACACAAACACGACTAATTGGTCCTTCCTCATTGCATTTAGAGTGCTTTGCTCTCCACTTCAGTTAGCACATTAACTCACATGATGGTTTTCACAGAGCTGCTTGAGGACAAGGGCTGTACCATCTTCACCTTTGGATAAGAAAGGAGAGAGAGAGAGAGAGAGAAAGGGAGGGAGAAAGAGAGAGAGAGAGAGAGAGGTAGGTCGGGAGGGAGGGCGGTCTCTATATAGTATATGATGAGCTTTCCCTTCCTGATCCTTCCCCCCTTTGTCTGCAGCCCCTTCTCCCCAAAGGCTAGAGATAAAAAAAACTCAGGAGACAAACCATCTCACAGCTGGGGATCTGGCTCAATCCCACTCATGCAGCTTATGGAGAGCAGGGATAGTCACAAAGGACTCAGGTGCTAATGGTGACAGCTCAGTTGGAAGTGAAGGGGAAAACTGTAGGGCTTCCCCTTTGCATGCATATTCATATGCAAAGCCTGTCCCTTGAGTCCAGCTCCAGGTACCTGACCTTACGGACCTCGGGTCAACACTAGGGCTCCTCCCATGATCATATTCCAGAAGAAATGGCCACCACCCCTGTGGACCATGGGAAGAACCATCAGCAACTGACCACTCCACCTGAGAGAGCAGCTTCTCCAAACTCTACAGCACTGACAGGTGCTTGGTCCTGGTGGGAAACATTACAATAGCCCATTCTGTTAAAGGGGCACATCCAAGTGTCAGAACATTATATTAAGCAAAATCTGCCTCCCTCTAACTTTCCTTGGACCTACTATCCTCTTTTGAGCAATGTAGAGCCAGCGAGACCTTCCTTCCTCACGGCAGACCTACAGATAGCTGAGGACAGCCGCCGTTTCTCACACCCTGGAGTCTTGAATGACCCGTGGTTCATCAATTCTCCTATGCAAGTACAGTAACCAAAAATGGTCCTAATACTGCAGGGAGACTCTTGTTTGGCATAGCCATACAACACTCAACTGAGTTGTACTCCTTCTTCCCCTGTCTCTCAACAAATATTTCTCTTATTTCTGAGACACATTTAAAATTAATCCTTTCTCTTCACACGCAGAGCTGCCACCTCCTTTAACTACCCTAAAATTACCTCTTACATTATTTCCTATTTAAAATGTCCCTTTTATAGCTACCTGTGATTTTTTTCCACCGGGTTCAAGTTTCTTGATTTTACTGTTACCATCTGACCCCAATCATTATTTTTACTGCTTCCTGATTTTCTTGTTCACCTTTCTCCTCCACAACTTTGTTCCCGGTCACCTGTACTGAGTACACTGCTGATCTCACACTGAACTTTGAAATGTTCAGCCCATTTTCATTGTTTCCTCTTCTAGAAGTCCCTTTTATATAACCACTTTATGTTTATACATGCACACATACACACACAATCCAAGTGGTATTTTCTCCTTCAAAGTTCACAAGTATCCCCATTTTAGTGCTTTGGTCTCATTCTCTGACTTTCTCTGAATTAAGTACTAGTGTTAAGGATAAACTGTTAGTACCAAAATCATAGCTTACAATGTTTCATGAAAATGATATGCCCTGCATAATTATGTAAAATCTATAGAACTTGAAGTACATTGGAAATAACACTTGAAATAATGTTGGTTGACAATCACTTCACTGAAAGATGTATCTTATCATGTTGATCATTCAAATGATGTGTAATGCTCTCATTAGAATATTTGTCACACGGGACTCACACTTAGCTCTACTCATTGTGAGGAAGCCTAAAATTCAGGTCTCTGAGCTTTGATGAAAATCTTCTGGAGCTCCGATTTTAAAAGATGATATCAAGTTAAATATGCAGTACTGAGTGAGCATTTGCTATCTATATCTGGACATAAGCCAAGTTAAAAAACAACAACTCACATTTACCCTGCCAGAGGGGCTCAGTTGGTTGAGCAGCATCCTGTGCACCAAAGGGTTGAGGGTTTGATTCCCAGTCAGGGCACATATCTGGGTTGTGATCCCTGGTTGGGGCACATACAGAAGGCAACCAATCAATGTTTCTCTCTCTCTCTCTCTCTCTCTCTCTCTCTCTCTCTCTCTCTCTCTCTCTCTCCCCCCCCCCCCCCCCCCCCGCCCAGGTGAGGATTAAAAACAACAGCAACAACAATGAACAAAACATCTGAATGTAGATATAAATTCTGATATACAATATCATAATGTTGAGTCACCAGAATTCCTTTGCTTATATTTACACAACATTTCTACTGGAGAAGCTTAAAGTCCTCCTTAGATGTTATCTTTAGAGCCCTCATAGCATTCTCTTTAAGCACACAGAAACCAGAACAGTCCTTTAAGTGGAGGCAGCGGCGCCTTCCCCTGGGTCATTCCTCTTGACAGACTGATGGTTTGCCTTAGGTCAAGGTCACACATAAGGTATTAGTGTGCCAAGAAAAGAATTCTAGTTTAATGATCCACCCAGGAGACCTGGCTGACTTCCATAAGTACAAAGTCAGCCCTAAGACACTGCAGAGTAGGACACTGACTAAGGCACGGTCTACATAAACTCACTGTTTTCTGATAAAACATTTCTGGAAGAAGAATACCAACATACAATTAACATATGAATGCTATTCACATGGTCATGATCTCTCAGGCCCCATCCTTTCTTGATATCATGATAGAAGACTAGCTTGGCCAGCAAGCCCTAATGGATTTATTCCCTTGCCCCAACCTGCTTTTCAGTTCCTGCCCTAGACCCTGTCCTCATTCTTTTCTTTTTTTTAATTTACTCTTTATTGTTAATGTTTCTAATAGGCAACTAGTTAGCCTGCTGTTGTCCCTCTCCTGGAATTAAAAAAAAAAAAAAAGCCAGTAAATTTACACACTAAACCTCTTTAACCCCACAAATCAGTGGGCTTTGAAAACAGTCATGCTAGACAGTGACTTTGTTGAGCAGCAGCCTTCACCTACCCTGACACCCCCATGGGAAGTTAAGCCACCTCTTGGGCGTCTTCTGCAGGGTCTTCTCTGTCTTTCTTAAGGTCACAGGTAGGAAGGGGCCCTTTGTTTTTCTGAGTCCATTTCCCATTTCTACCAATACTTTAGTGCCTCTGGTTGGGTCTTCCTCTTCTTCCCTCCTGCGCTGTATCCTCAGAGATTTCCTGGAAATACCCTGGATTGCTGGAACCTTCTACCCTCTCTGCTCTAGACTTCTGAAGATGTACCCTCATCTTACCATTCCATCCATTTGGACTGAGCCTTTCCTTGGACTACCAATGTTTACCCAGAGTGGGTCTCACTTTGCTCTGCTCTTACTAGAACTTGCTCTCCGAAAGCTAACCTTCTTCATACATACTGCAGCCACCATTCCCAGTTGCTCCAAGTTCCTATTATTTTCTTACCAATCCCCTTTCTCTTGATTGACTGCCTCTTCCTCCTTGCTCCCCACATGCCTTGTGGCCATTGCCATAAACGGGTGTTCTATTCCCTGCTGATGACGAGAATTGACACTGCCTTCCTCTTCATATCCTTGCTTTCCTTTTAGATTGTCACCCAGCCTATGCGCAGCGGGCTGTTCATGCACAGCAAGTGGTTCTTCCCTAACCAGAAGCATTAAAACCAAAACACAAACAAACAACCATGGCTAGGACAGATCTTCTGCTTCAGGATGAGGTTCATAATTCAGTTCTATCAGCCTTACATGTTGACCTGGGTCACTCAACTGCCTGGATTTGGGACACTGTCTCCCAGAACTTACAAGTTCCCTGCTTAAGAACTGCTTCTTAACTGGGAAAAACAATTTGCAAAATATATTTCTGATAAATTATTTTTATCCAGGATATACAAAGAATTACAGCTTAATAAGGCAAACAACCCAATTACAAAATGGACAAAAAAAATTAACAGATTTAAAAAAAAATTAACAGATTTCACAAAAGAATATAATCAAATAGAATAGAAATAAATTTTTTTAAAAAGATGCTACAGCATTAGTCATTAGGGAAATGCAAATTAAAACCAAAATGAGATACCACTATACATGTGTCAGAATGCCCAATTTAAAGGACAAAATCAGCCCTAACCGGTTTGGCTCAGTGATAGAGCGTCGGCCTGGGAACTGAAAAGTCCCAGGTTCGATTCCGGACAAAGGCATGTACCGTGGTTGCGGGCACATCCCAGGTAGGAGGTGTGCAGGAGGCAGCTGATCGATGTTTCTCTCTCATCAGTGTTTCTAACTCTCCACCCCTCTCCCTTCCTCTCTGTAAAAAAATCAATGAAATATATTAAAAAAAAAAAAAAAGGACAACATCAGGTCTTGTCTGTTAGCATTCAGGCTAGTGTCACATGCATTCTGCTAAAAATCAATACTTAATTAAGGGTAGTTTCCTGACACCTAATGATGGAATAATGTTTAATTGTAAGCAATTCCTTAAAGTCACTCATTTTTAAAATAAATTTTGTTGATTTTTAGAGAGAGAGAGGAAGGGAGAGAGAAACATCAATCTGCTGCCTCCTGCACACCCTACTGGGGATCGAGCCTGCACCCCGGGCATTTGCCCTGACCAGGAATCGAACCAGCAACCTTTTTGCACCCCAGAAGACACCCAAACAACTGAGCCACACTGGCCGGGGCTGAAGTCACTCATTTCTAATAGAACTTTAGTTATCTTTCTATTTTCCATATAACAATATTTCAGTTAATAAATCAAACAGCATTACATTTCACCAGTTAAACCTTAAGCTCTTTTCATTAAAGACAAATTTGCACAGTATTATCCTGCTGTGGTTAAAAGATTTTGCTAATGCCTGAACCGAAGGCACATCGTAGTCTGTTGCGTAGTTAACTCTAGTGAGCAAGGCTGAAATTTCATGTTTAAACCTCATGGACTCTGGCTGCCTGTGGCCTGGGTTCACATCCGGTTCCCCGGTCACAGTTTTGCAATCTTTATAATCTACTTAGCTTCTCTGACTCAATTTTCTCCTATTTAAAATAGAGATAATAATAGCCCGTCACGTGCACTACAGATTAATGGAGTTTATGTAGCTAAAGTTCCTGGAACAGTGCCTGGAGCACAGTAAACACCACGTGAGTTATTAAGGCAGGTCAGTGGCTCAGCCCTGGGAAGTCTTATTGCTGATCTCTCCCCTAAGTCCTTTTAATTCTTTATGACATCTCTGGTCAAAGCACTGTGCTCCCCCACGATCAAGTTTCTGTCCAGAGAGAGCAGAACTGCAGTGTCACATAACAGACGATAAGCCTCCCTGGCCTATCACCTTCCCGATCTCCGGTGACTTCCCATTGCAGTTATTTCTCCATTAGCAACATCCTTATGGTTTAAGTGTAATCAGCAGGATCTTTTAATACCCCAAGCATCCACTCTATATAGCATTTGGCATATAAAGAGAAGCAAATTAATAGCGATATTAACTAACTTCTAAAAGACTAAAGAAAAAGGTTTAGTCCCAGATTTGGAGGAAGAAGCAGCAGATGGCAGCTGAAGTGTCTACCTGAGCTCCTCAGGCACAGGAGGGAAGGAGAACCCCTGATTTCTCGCGGTGACTTGTTTCCAGAGATGCCTGCCAGTGTTTCTCCATTTCTTGATGCGCTTCTGTAAAATGTCGATTCCTAGGGCTCACCCATGCAAAAAAGGTTTTGGGGGTGGAGGAGACCTAGCATTTCCATTTATAACATGTTCCCCTCCCCGCCCCCACGTGATTCTAATGCCCTCAGCTCACCTGCTGCTGCCTCATTTTTCAGAGCGATAAGCAGGACACAAGGTGTTGGTCTCAGAAATTTGGGATAAGAGGAGGCCTTATAGGCTATCCAGGGTGCCTCCCCTTCATCCACAGGACAAGGAGGTCCATAGGTAGAAGCCAAAGGACTAGCCCAGGGTCATTCGGATTGAATAATTTTAGCACTGCTGAGAGGTTCCGGATCTAAAGAATTGCTTACCCACAAAACCTGCCTAAAGTGCAAGTTATTTGTTTTGCTAACACACAGCATCTCCCAAAATATCAAGGCAAGACAATAATGTTCTGTTTTAAAAGACTGCCATTGGCACACATATATCTACATAATTCAAATATCCATAACTAGTATATCTTGGGAGTTTTCTAATTAGCTTTCTTTTCTTTTTAAAAATCAACATCATTTTATGCTCTCTTGGTTTCTGTATATTAGAATTTCAGGAAGACTCAGTTCAAGATTAGGGGTCTGTCTTTTTTAAAAAATGTCTTTGTTGAAATATAATTTACATATCATTAAATTCACCCATTAAAGTGTACAATTCAATGATTTCTAGTGTATCCACAAAGTTGTGCAATAATCACAATATAAGTTGAAAACATTTTCAACCTCTCAAAACGAAATCCCATATCCACTGTCACACCCATTTCTCCCCAGCCTATCCCACGCTCCCAACCCTACCACTGCTACTATCTTCTAAGAAACCACTAATAATATGAAACATTTTTTTCATGTGCTTATTGGTTATTTTATCTTCTTTGGAGAAATGTTTATTCAAGTCCTTTGCCCATTTTTAAATTGAGTGTATTATTCTTTATATATTCTGGAAACTAACCCTTAGCAGATACAGAATATTAAAACATTTCCTCTCATTCTGTAAGCTGTCCTTTTACTTTTTGTTAACAGTCATTGATGCATAAAAGGTTTTAATTTTGATGAAGTCCAATTTACTTTTTTCTTTTGTTGCCTGTGCCTTTGGTGTCATATTTAAGAAATTACTGCCTAATTCAAAGTCACAAAAATGTACACTTATGCTTCCTCCTAAGAGTTTTATCATTCTAGTGCCTTTATTCATATCTTTGGTCCACTTGGAGTTAATTTTATAGATGTGTGAGGAAAAGATCCATATTCATTCTTTTGTATGTGAATACTCAGGTGTCCCAGTACCATTCATTGAACTTTGTGTATTCTAATTCAACATTTTGCCCAGATGATATCATAGGTGAAGTTAGTTATTCCATGTTGAATCCCATCAGAAGATATTATCTGGAAGAACCATCATTACAGATAAGAAACATAACTATGCATTTAGCATGATGACTACTGGATACCTCCAGTATACAATAATATTTTTCTTTGTGACTAGAAAATAATCTGTGTGGTATTAATCTGGCATATAGGAATGGCTAGTTATGCAAGACTCTTCTCTTAAGGATTTTAGCAAATAGTAAGTTTACTACTTATCATCATCAAATTAGGCATATGTTGTCTGGTCTACAAAATAAATAACTAAGACCAGATAGTCTTAAATATCACTTTCCATTCTAATATTTTATTCTCTTAGTCTAAATGTTGACTTTATTTGAATCAAGCCATATCTTATTTTCTTCTCCAGTAATAAAACGAGACTATTACTTCAAATGACTAAGGGAGTGGTCATACAACCTAAGGAAGAGGGTGCAATCCTTTGGTGAATTTTTCTTTTCCTAATACAAGCAAAAGTTTATTTAGAAAGTCACATACACAGAAGAAGTGAGCCAGTTGGGCTGCATGGGCTCAGGAAACAAGTTACAGAGGCAAAAGGGCCCTTGGAGCTTACGAGAAAGAAAGCAAAGGTCTGCACCTTGAAAGAAGAAAAGGGGAAGGAAGGCACGGGTGTGCTCCAGAGAGAGAGCCAAGCCTTTGGTGAATATTTTAAGGAGATGTACTATTTGCTCTCCAATATTTGTTTTGTCCTCCTGTTCTTTCATTGTGCTGCTCATGAGACTGATATAACAGCCTTAGTTAGGGAGTTTCATATTTTAATGTCATGGCCCTAAACATCTGTGACACCAAGTCCAACCTCTGGAGAAATATGAAAAGCTGCCTTTTACAGAAGTCAGAATTATGACTATAGAGATTTTGTTCGGATTTTCCTGAAGCCTTGGGAATGTATTAAGGGAAGAAAAATGGAGAAGACTAAAGAGAGACAAAACTGCTGTTTCTAAGAATCTAAAAGGCTCAGATCTAAACTTAGGAAAGCAGAACTAGTGTTTGAATTAAGACCAATGGATGGACTTAGAAGGGCAGACAGATTCGAGGTCAATGTAAAGAAGCTCTCTCTCAAATCCAAGCTGTCCAGGAGAAAGCAGGCTGCTGCCTTGGGAAGCAGACAGCTCCCATCCTGGACAGGTCTCAACAGAGGCTAGTGGGCCACCATTTGGGAATGCTATGGACAATACTCCTGCATTGGGTCAAAAGTGGGACTAAATAATACCTACACTCTTTCCACACTTAGAGACCTGGGAGTCATCCATGCCTTGTTCTTCCACATTATTGAACTCTACTTGTCATTCCACCACCTCAACATCTCTCACATTTATCCATTCTCATTTTTAGCTCTGCAGCCACGAGGGCTAAAATCTCCTAGTAATCCTCTACATGAATTTCACACTCAAGGCCAACTTTACTCAAGTCGTTGCTCCTGCCTCCATCTTCATTCTGAATGTCAACTCTCCTCCTCAGGAAAGCCTCTTCTTACCCAGCCAAGCAGAATTTTTTTTTAATATATTTTATTGATTTTTTTACATAGAGGAAGAGAGAGGGATAGAGAGTTAGAAACATCGATGAGAGAGAATCATCCATCAGCTGCCTCTTGCACACCCCCTACTGGGGATATGGCCGCAACTAAGGTACATGCCCTTGACCGGAATCGAACCTGGGACCTTTCAGTCCGCAGGCTGACGCTCTATCCACTGAGCCAAACCGGTTTTGGCCAAGCAGAATTTTTAACTATCTCCATTGAAGAACAAAAAATACTTTGTACACACTTCCATTATGCACTTATCATCCTATATTGCAGTTTTGTGTTTACACATCTGGCTCCCTACTTAGATGATAACCTCCACGAGGGCAAGGACCATGCTTTATCTTTGTATTAGCAGAACCTAGAGAAGTATTTCCTATAAACATTGCTCAACAAATATTTGGTGAGTAAATAAATCAATGAATGAATCACCGGGATTTCACTATTGCATTCAGCTGATTTTTTTGTAACAAAACTTTCTTGATTTCTATTAACAGTTCTTTTAATCATATGACTGACATCTTTGGGGATGAGACTGGAGTGCTTGGTGACTGATACCAGTATTTTTATATCTAGAGTAGTACTTTTTAGCATTAAATTTTTATTTTTTATTGAATTTATTGGGGTGACATTGGTTAATAAAATTATATTGGTTTCGCCCTAACCGGTCTGGCTCAGTGGATAGAGCATCGGTCTGTTGACTGAAGGGTCCCAGGTTCAATTCCGGTCAAAGGCATGTACCTTGGTTGCAGGCACATTCCCAGTGGGGAGTGTGCAGGAGGCAGCTGATCAATGTTTCTCTCTCATCGATGTTTCTAACTCTCTATCCCTCTCCCTTCCTCTCTGTAAAAAAATTAATACAATACATTTTTTTAAAAATTATATTGGTTTCAAGTGTACAGTTCTGTAATACATCATCTGTATATTGCATTGTGTGTTAACCAAAGTCAAGTCTCTTTCTGTCACCATTTATCCCCCCTTCACCCTCTTCTACCTTCCCCCACACCCTAGCTTTAAAGTTTTTGTTCCCCATTTCTTCCTCTGAGAGGATGCTTTTACTACAGATGACTAAAAGTGTTGATTACAATAGTAAAAGGAAAGTGAAAAGTTATTGCCATCAGTTTTGGCTCTGAGAAGATCCCACCTGAATACTTCATTAATATTGATGAGAAAGAAGATAAAACAGGAAGAACAAAGGATACCATTTGATTGACAGGAGGAAGAATAGGAAAGCGGAAAAGAACACACATGGGCAGGAGAATGTAAACATCAGAGGAAAAAGTAGATGGACCACAATTTGGAGGAAAAAAAAAAATATATATATATATATATATATATCAGTGCCATTTTGACAATGTGATTAGAAAATGATGCTTAGAAGATCCTGGAAGTTTTCAATTTATGGTCAAGAATAGAGTACAAAGGGGCAGAGCATGGCTCCTGAAAAGGCTTTACGTAGATCAGCAGGTAATGATTAGCCTAGAGATTTGTGTAAGGAAGGATGCTCAAACTGCTGACACAAGGTTTCTTCCCCTTCCTGGCATAAGCAGAATCCCTTCACCCCTGTGCCAGGAGAGGTAATTTATGGCTAACACCAGCCTGAGGGAAATTTGAGAAGTAAACAAAGTTTAACATTTATTCATCCTTTTTGAACAGCTCCTTCCATTATCTCATTTTCTCTAATTTCCTCACCACCCCTTAATTTCACTTGTTTTCCCGGCCCTCTCCCCAGTCTGTGATAGCCCAGGGCATCCCAGCATTCTGTTCTCTGGGCTTATTCTCCTAACCTTCCTAGGTGGCCATGGCACTCCATTCTTTCTAGCAAAAGTGCTTGGCCAGTTTCAGCTGAATTGTTAGGGAGTGACTCTGGTTTTGGTTCCTACTGTGTTATTTTTCCCACACATGCATCATGCTAGAGATTTTCAGTGGCTTAATCAAAAGGTGGAATAAATATTGAATACTAAATAAAGGAAACCATTTGCAAAGCTAACACACACTAAACTTTTTATTTAAAATGGAAGTCTCATCTTTAATGAGCTTAAGAGCCTTAAAAAATAGTTCCATATTTCATATTTTATTAAAATAAACAGGACACACAGTAGTTCATTTTTCTTTTTTGTTTCACTCTAAAAATTTTTATAGCAACTGTTGATAATTGGGGAGGAGTATATTTGTCAAAGCAGCTAATCATCTTGTATTAAAAAAAACACAAGACAGAATGTAATGGAAATTTGGAATCTGCCCAGGATGCCTTTTGAGAAGTGTTTGGCAATAGTTGACATCTCTTTTTTGTACCTCTTCCTGACACGCCCTCCCAGGGGCACACCTTTCCCATTCTCTGAGAAAATGTAAAGACGGATGTTGTCTAATACTTCAATGACACAGAAATGTGTTGTCTTCAAGCTACACTGAAGGAGCATCAAATGAGGCAACCATAAATTATTAACAGCTGCTCCTATGAACCTGCTCTTCAAGAATGTAATACTGGTTGTCTGGAAACTCTTTCCTGTGTGTTAAGAGGAAAAAAAATGCAAACAGGAAAAGAGGGAGAAAAAAATGAGGGAAGTACCATCCCAGCTTCTTACTGTTAAGTAGTTCTGTATCTCTTGAGATGTCAACATTTTGAGATGAAAGCTTCTTGGAATATTAATTTTTCCCAAGACTTAGCCAAAGTCTTGATTAGCAATAGTTGCTCACTGTATTTCTCATATATCTTTTAGTAATTATGTACATATTTCCATGTTTAATTTTATCCCTCAGGGTGACTCTGTGTTAAGACATTTGAAATCAATATTTCAAGCATTTGTTTTTCCTCTCTCTAATGAAGGATATCTCCAGTTCTCTTTTGCCTTTGCCTACATTCTTCTGACTTTAATTTAAAAAAACATCTGGCCTGGATGGTGTTGCTCAGTGGTTAAGCATCCACCTATGAACCAGGAGGTCATGGTTCGGTTCCTGGTCAGGGCACATGCCAGGTTTCAGGCTGGATCCCCAGTAGGGGGCATGCAGGAGGCAGCTGATCAATGATTCTCCCTCATCATTGATGTTTCTCTCTCTCTCTCTTCCTTCCTCTCTCTCTGAAATCAGTAATAAAAACAAACAAACCCAGATTTTAAAAAAAAATAGATCTGGCCCTGGCCGGTGTGGCTCAGTTGGTTGAACACTGTCCCATGCACCAAGAGGTCACCAATTCGATTTGGTGTGCAGGAGGCAGCTGATCAATTGTTTCTCTCTCATCAATGTTTCTCTCTCTCTCTCTCTCTCTCTCTCTCTCTCTCTCTCTCTCTCTCTCTCTCTCTCTCTCTCTCTCTCTCTCTCTTTCCCTCTCTTAAAATCAATTTAAAAAACATATTTAAAAAAAAATAGATCTGAGCCCTGGCCGATTTGGCTCAATGGATAGAGCATCAGCCTGTGAACTGAAGGGTCCTGGATTTGATTCTGGTCAAGGGCTCATGCCCAGGTTTCGGGCTCTTTCCCCAGTAGGGGACGTGCGAGAGGCAGCTGATCAATGATTCTCTCTCATCATAATTGATGTTTCTATCTCTCTCTCCCTGTCCCTTCCTCCCTAAAATCAATAAAAAATGTATTTAAAAAAAATAGATCTGATAATGAGCTTTCATGGGGATGAGCCTCAGAAATTGCTGAGGATTCGGGGGTCAGCATACTATGGCCCACAAACCACAGCATGTTTGCTGCCTGTTTTTAAAATAGTTTTATTGGAACACAGCCACACCCATTCACTTATATATTGTCTACGGCTGCTTCTTTGCTATAATGACAAAGTTGACAGAGATTGTATGGCCCTAACATTTTTACTATCTGGCTCTTAACAGAAAAAAAAAAGGTCATTGTCACCAAAAGCATGGTTTACAGACTGTAATTGGTCTATGTACTATTTATTATCAAATTGTAGTAATATAAGGAGCTTTCATGAACTGTAAATAGAAACCAACTATATCATTATGCACACTATTGCTTCAGCTGATGTTTTTTGTAGTAAGACTTCCTTGATGAAGGACGCAGTGTATAGATTTACATTCTGTGGCAAAGTCTTTATCTCTCTGTTGATCAGCATTTTTAGTGCCAACAGGTTACAGGGCCTGCTTACACCTCCCCCCACATTGAGAGTTTTCTTTAGTACATTGCCCAAATGCCTAACGCCAAGAGAAAGACAACTTTTCTTCTTTATTATTTCCTAAAGAAATAATATTATTTCCTTTTCTTCTTTATTATAAAACTAGTAGCCCATTTGCAGGAAGAATCCTGCAAGCAGCCACTGCAGCTGCGTGCACTGCCGCTGCCACCGCCATTGCAGCCCGCCGCGCCTGCACCCGTGCGCCGATGCCGCCCACCCCGCCTGGGCTTTCCCTCTGGCAGCCACCTTGCTTTCTGCTTTTCCTCACTCTTCCTTCTAAGTTGTCTTCAGTCTTCACTCCTTTGTTGGGTAATTTGCATACTTGCCCTGATTGGCTGGTGGGCGTGGCTTTGGCTGGTGGGGCGTGGCTTGGGCGTAGCGAAGGTGTGGTCAATTTGCATATTACTATTTTATTAGGTAGGATTCTCCAAAATTCCCTTTTCCAGTGATAGAACTTTCAGGAGAGATGTATTAGCTTCAGAGGGCAGGGACTTTTTGTTATATGTTTTGTCACTGACATATTCCAACTGTCTTAAATAATGCCTTGGCATACTAGGCCTTCAATGATAATTGGAGAATTGAATAACATGGCTTGCTTTTCTAAAAAAAATAATAATAATAATCAAGATGCAATAATGGGCACATTTCCAGAGTTCCATTATTTCAGAACACCACCAGAAAACCCTGACCAGGAATCCAACCATGACCTCCTGGTTCACAGGTTGACACTCAACCTGAGCCACGCTGGCTGGGCTGTATTGAACTTCTTTGAGAGCACAATTAAATATCTTAATGAGAGCACAACAATAAATGTAATGTTTTTAGGATTCTTTGATAAAATTCTAGACTAAAAATCACTATTAAAACCAAAGTCATCTCGGAAAATGACTTGTGAAAGAACTGCTCTAAAACCATTAAACAAAGCATGAATAGAAGTGGGCAGGTGCACATTCAATCAGTGCACTGAACAAGCACTAACCTGTGGAATATACTCAGAAAAACAACTTTATCTTTTCTCTTTCATTGTCCACTTACATCTGTTCAGTGGGTCTCCTCCTTCCCCTGCTTGTCTGTAGAAACTTGGCTTTCCTTCTTGTCCTTAAACAATGAGTTCACAGTGCTTGTTCACTTTAGGACTCACTCTTTTTTTTTTCTTTAATATATTTTATTGATTTTTTTACAGAGAGGAAGGGAGAGTGATAGAAACATCGATGAGAGAGAAACATCGGTCAGCTGCCTCCTACACACCCCCCACTGGGGATGTGCCCGCAACCAAGGTACATGCCCTTGACCGAAATTGAACCTGGGACCTTTCGGTCCGCAGGCCAATGCTCTATCCACTGAGCCAAACCGGTTTCAGCTAGGACTCACTCTTGACTTGAGATAAAGTGGGAGGTGTTTTTTGTTTTTTAATCTCTCAAAAAAAATCAAAACACTTTACAAATGCCCAATAGAACTAACATTTATGCCTTTGATATAGGTAAGGGCTCTAAGAAGGTTGTAACTCTAAAATTCATTAATTCGCAATTCACTTAGGTATCTGATACGCTAGGATCTCAGGTGAAACTTCCACTTTAACATTCCATTCCACCTGAATAAGGAGGTTTAAACAGCAGGGTACACCAGGGATTGGCTCTAACACATTCTTATGAAATATTTGGTAAGTGATTCAGAGGTATGTGTGTGAAATATCCAAAGTGACATATGACATGAAACTTTCAGTTAGTAAAATGCCAAGTGCAGAATAAACTGCAGGAAGATGGTACCAGGCTGGATGAGTGGGCAGACATGGCAGATGAGTGTTCAAAGATACACTAGAAGATGCTTTCCGGACAAATAATCCAAACACCGTTTTCAGGGTAATGGTCTCCAGGGCAGTAGTCATGACCACCTGAGAGGATGAGCCTCAGAAAGGTACAAAGCTGTTCACAAAATAAGGATCACTTGAGATACAATTAAAAGTCTTCAGGAGCCCAGCCAGTGTGGCTCAGTGGTTGAGCATCGACCTATGAACTAGGAGGTCACGGTTCAATTCCCGGTCAGGGCACATGCCCCGGTTGCGGGCTCCATCCCCAGTGTTCCTCTCTGAAATCAATAAAAATATATATATTTTTAAAAGTCTTCAGGAGACTCTCAAGATTTTTTTTCCCCATTGAAAAGATGAGCCATTGGATAACTGGTACAATTCCCACTAATAAAAATAAATGCCCTTCAGACAGGAATCAGATAAGCAGCTTGTTTCTGCAAAAGCTGAACTGTAGCCAGTTCTCATACAAACTCATTTCATAAATACTTCCCTCTTCCAGAGAGAGAGAGAGAGAGAGAGAGAGAGAGAGAGAGAGAGAAAAGTGGATTAAAAAAATGTCCAGGAAGGTGCTGAGGATTCTGCTCAGGATTATCCCAGGGGGAAGGGTCCATCTGTTCCCTCTAATCATTTAACTTGCTCTACTCTCTTCCGTATTTCTTATTTATTTTTTAAATATATTTTATTGATTTTTTACAGAGAGGAAGGGAGAGGGATAGAGAGTTAGAAACATCGATCAGCTGCCTCCTGCACACCCCCTAACTGGGGATGTGCCTGCAACCAAGGTACATGCCCTTGACCGGAATCGAACCTGGGACCCTTTAGTCCACAGGCCAATGCTCTACCCACTGAGCCAAACCAGTTAGGGCTCTTCCGTATTTATTCATCAGGACTTTGGAGCTTCTGCATCTAAGTTCAAATATTTTTCTCACTTCCCCTTTTATATTATTAAAATACCACAATTATTTGAAAAATCATTACCCTGCTCTATTGTTTACAGTATTTATCTTAGGAGAGAGAAAATATTTTATCACAAAAGATTTCATGACATCTCTATAGCTAAATATTTGTGTATCTTTGTAAATGCCTTGATTGACTGGTCTCAGATTGTCTCAGATTCTATCTGATTTCAATCCCTGCTTCACTTCCTATTTAATCCTGCTTCCTAGGCCACAAAGGTCACCTTCAAAATATTATGACTTTTGCTTGACTGGTGTGGCTCAGTGGTTGAGCATTGACCTATGAACCAGAAGGTCACAGTTTGATTCCTGGTCAAGGCACATGCCCGATGGGCTCGATCCCCAGGGTTGGGCGTGCAGGAGGCAGCCCATCAATGATTCTCTCTCATCATTGATGGTTCTCTCTCTTCCTCTCTGAAATCAATAAAAATATATTTTTTAAAAATGTTATGACTTTTATGTCATGAAAACACAAAACATAACCATCACTTAAATGACTTCAATATGAGTAATTTTCAAGTAAACAGGATGTGAGTAATTTTCAAGTAAACAGGACATAAAGATAATTCAAGAAGAGGAACTCCACAAATCTTAGCACTGGAACAAGCACATAACTTTTTTCTGCTGAATCTTTTCAATATATGTGCTGTAATATTTATTTACAAAATCGTTAACACTTTTATATTCTCACCTCATACTTGGTATTAATATGCTATACAGTATCTCATATTTGGAGTAAAACACTTGTTTTAATGTATTCATGTAAATAGCACTCAGAAGAGGTAGATTTTAATTTTTAGTAGTGTCTTGTTTTTATTCATGACATTCTCACATCTATAATAATAAAAGCATAATGTGCTAATTAGACCAGATGTCCTTCCAGACATCCTTCCGGGACGAAGCCAGGGCTGCAGCCATGGGATCGAGGCAGCCGCTGCAGCTGCGAGGGAGGGATCGAGGCCTACTCTTGCGTGAGTTTCGTGCATCAGGCCTCTAGTTTAATAATAAAATATATAAAAGTGGATGTCTATAAGATTTTTTTAATTGGAGGAGTTTCTTGTATTATATTTGTTTCTTTAAAAACTCCTGGAGCCAGTAATTCATGATTTTAAATTGTTTGTAACATTAGGGACTTGTCTACTGCTTCATCTCTCAACTTAAAAAAAAAAAAAGAAGTAAGCAAAGTCTACAGAAAGTACTTTCAACTCCCCTGTGAAGGGCAATACTTTGCAGTAATTCTTTTCTGGCAGGCTCCTGTAATTTTCCATCACAAATTAGTACTCGAGCTTCTTTCAAGCAGACACACCTTCCATGTGCTCTAAATACGTGGTTGACCTTGAAGTGGAAGTGGAAACCAGCCCAAATCACATTCTACTTTCCCCTTTCCTGCTCCAAACATTTTTATGTGGGAACATCAGCTGAAGAGAAATCAACCTGGAACCAAAGAATGAGGAAGAGCCACACCCAGTCTGGGCAGAGGGTGTACATGGGAGATAAGCCAGTCTGACCTGCCTGCCTTGCTGACCTAGGGGATGGCAGGAGGTTGGGCATTCATCAGTAAGAAATTTTCCCCCTAAAGGATGTTGAGGACATGGAGTTTTTATAGCCCTAGGAGACAGGTAGTATTCTTATCCTCATATTTTACAGATGGGAAAACTGTACTTCAGTTGTTTTTAGTACCAGTTGGGGAACTGGCCAACTGCCTGAGTGAGTCAAGGTCCAGATGCTCAATCCTACAGCCATGAGGGCCTAATGTTCTTGTCACTACTTGCATTAGCTGTGCCCAGCACACACCCTGAATATTTGATAATATATGCTTAAAAAGTAACTCCATATTGTACTGATTATCACACAAATATCAGTGTTCGTGAATATTTATTTTCAGTATTTGAATCACTAACCCTCACGGCAGTACTGATTTTCACTTTGGCCGCTTGTGCCAATATAAGGAAGCATTGGCACGGATATTGGAAGTGGGCAATTCGTCCACCCAGCAGGACCATGCTCCTCACACAAATGTCTGAAATTTGCTGTCACCTCATTCCTCTACAATTCAAGCTAGAATTGAAGAAAACTACCACTAGGGGGCAATAAATATCTTATCATGTGGTCAGAACCAGAGATAAATTGGTGACCAGCAGCCATATTTTGCTTGATTCAAATGGTTTGTTGGCTTGTTCACTTTAAATTTAAGTCCACATTTAATAATAAGGAGTGTTCACATAACAATAAAGATTTTTTTTCAGTTTTTCTTGAAAAAAAAAATCAGAAGATCTAGCAATTATTGGCTCTGCATTTCCTCACAATAACAATTGGCTGTCGCTGAGTCCAACCGCCCCATTTAGACAGCGAGGCTGTCTCCAGTATTCCGTCATTCATATAATCCATGCACACGTGCTCCCCCCAGCCTGCTACAGGTTACCTACCTGGCCTCTGTGGCATTTACGTTTGTGAACTCCTCATCCAAACAATTAGGCTAAGGCAGGAAGTATGGTTTTAAGAAAGATTGTATTCATTAAATTTTAGGCTTCCTTAAGTAAAATTTTAACTTGGTTTTAAAAAAAACAACAATACTGCATTATCAGGGATACAATAATTAAACATTACAGGGATCAACATGTTTGAAAATGACCAAATTTTAGGTATAATTGGATGTATTTATCACTAATGTTTAACTAGTTTATTCTAATTCTGTTCTTAAGCTCTGACTAAAACAGAAATTTAGAGAGTCATTTTAAATCCACACCCTGAAGGCATCAGGACCCTGCTAAAGAGGCTATACATTTTGTTACTTCCAACCAATCTGGCATCTGGCCCTTCTCTTAGCTGCAGGAAGAAGCAAGACTTGCATAGCTGCATCAGGATCTTGCTTAGATGCAGCCTCCCAACTTCTCACCTATTTCATTCTCTAACAGGTAAGCTTACTCAGAATCAGAACAGGCAGAGAGCAAGTGATGGACTCCAAGGTCAAGAAGGGCTTTGGCAGGAATATTTCTATTTCCAGACACCTAGACTGTAATCACTGTTTAGGGTCGAACTTTCTGGTTTCATGGAGAAATTTACTGTTGCTCTACAGAGGTACTTTGGAGTGGCAGACAGAGATCTAGGTCTGAGAAAGGGGTGGTTTGAGTTCTGACTCTATCACTCACTGATTATCCATTTCTATTGTGACCTGAGGCTCAATTTTCCTGACTATAAGGCGGAGTAATACTATTTGCCCTTACTATTTCCCCATGTTATTAAAAATAAAATAATACAATGAAAACAAAGTGTAGAACACTGTATAATACAATGTATTAGAATTTGAAAAATGCTTGGGAGGCAAACTGACCTAAGATGCCTATTTTTCTTACCTAAAAGGTTTAACAATTAGGATGCAGGTGAGCAAGACCCTCACAGGGAAAGAGACTTTTAGGTAAGAGTTAGTGAGTCTTTGGGAAGGAGTAGGCAGAGGAGGCAGCACTAGGAGTCTGACTCCCCCTTAGGTAACACTTGTACTCAAATCTGCCTGACAGAACTATTGGAACTCTGGAGTCTATTAAAGGCTCCAAGCTTCCAGGAGAAGGCTTGGAGGGTAAATTGTGGTCATTTTTTACAAATTCAGCTCTGAGCATAGTAGTAACTACGCAGGCCCCCACCCCGTGGCAGGCAGCTGTGCACTTGTTCCTGGGCAGCTTGCATGCAGCATGCCAGAGCCAGGGGGGGCAGGGGGGGTGGGGGGGTGGGGGGAGCACTGTCCTCCAAATACCCAGGATCTGCTCTCTGATTGCTGGTTGCTGTTTATGACCACGGAGGAGCAGACGAAGAGGCAGCTGCCATGTGGTACGCCTACCCTCATGCTGCAAGCCCCTCTGCCTCTGGCCTAGTTAACGTCCAGGGGTTTAAAGGGCTTACCCGGCACCGTTCTCTTTTTTCTTTCGGAAGGCATGCGTTAAAAACTAGGACATCAAAAGCAACCACGTATTCAGGGGAAATTAATTAGAAAGTCACTGCACACATCCAGGCAAAGGCACAGGCTCAGAAAAGACCCGAGAAGACCTTAAGGTTACACCTCAGCCTGATTCTCAGTACAGAGACAGGCCTACAGCAATACAAAAACCAAACCCCAACAGAAAACCCTAGGGAAGGAGGAGAGTCTTATTTCCAGAGTTACCAAATTAATGGATTTAAATGTCCATTTTTTCAACAACAGCAGCAAAAAATTACCAGGCATACAAAGAAACAGGAAAATATGGCCCATTCAAAGGAAAAACTAAACTAACAGAAACTGTCTAGGTGGTGAATCTACTTGACGAAGACACTGAAACAGCTGTCTTAAAGATGCTCAGAGAATTAAAGGAAGACATGGAAAAAAATCAAGAAAATTATGTCTGAATAAAGAGTGTAGGCAAATATAAAGACTAACAGATAATGCAGGTGGACCTCAGAGGTGAGAAGTCTTGGACAATGAAATACGAGTAGGGCTGCCACAGTCAGATTTATAGTCTGAGTGTTATGCAGACACTTGATGGAGCAATCAGGGGAACTGAAATTCAGACCCAATTTCACTTGTCAAACCTCATGCCCTGGGGAAGGGGGGAGAATAGGCTTTACTCCTAAAAACAGGTACCTTTTTCTAATTCACAGAAAGACACTGCATAGGCTATCTGTGCCCCTGACTCCAAAGATGTGCCTTTAAAACTGAAAATATTAAGGAGAGAGACAGTCGGTGGTGCTGGTACTCTGTACTCAATCAAGGGTCTTCTTAACAATTTTCTCACATGTTCGGAATTCAAGAGTATATTTTCAGGTATATATATCCTGGGCTTATAATAGTATGTAACAATAGATGTTTAAATGTGGTGCTTAAGTTCTTCCTCTATTTTAAGAGAATACTTTAATACTATATGAGATAATCTATAATAATAAAAGCATAATATGCTAATTTGACCAGACAGCTGAACAACCTTTCAGACAAAGCCGGGGCTGTGAGGGCTGAGGCAAGCCGCTGCGGCTGCGAGGACTGAGCCCCTTGCACGAATTTCGTGCATCAGGCCTCTAGTATATTAAATAAAACAAAATACCAATGTCTTGTTTACCTTTATATTATGTTATAATGTTTTAAGAATCATCTTATTATTACCATTATCATAATACTTGAGAAAATCACCAGGCTCCAATGTAAAACATGGTCATTTATTATTTGAACAAGATTATTTTCATTTACATTGTTTCAAATCTTGAAGTTTGTGGCTCTACATAAAATAAAAGAAAGTGGCCTAATCTTTTCAAAATAGAGCGCTGATGTGGAGTTTAAAGTCCACTTCATTTTTATTAACTTTCATTTTCCTCTAAAACACCTGGAAGCATTCCTCATAATGAAAGAAAGCAGCTGTGCATTCATATTCATACAAATTGTAGTGTGAATCTAAAACACAAAACCTTGTGTACACGTGTATTTTATGAAACCTAAAGTTATTTTTTTGTTTGTTTGTTTTTAAATAAATCTTTATTGTTCAGATTATTACAATTGTTCCTCTTTTTTTCCCTCCCATAGCTCCCCTCCACCCGGTTCCCACCCCACCCTCTGCCCTTACCGCCCCCCACTGTCCTCATCCATAGGTGTACGATTTTTGTCCAGTCTCTTTCCGCACCTCCCACACCCCTTTCCCCCCAGAGAATTGTCAATCCACTCCTTCTATGTCCCTGGTTCTATTATATTCACCAATTTATTCTGTTCATCAGATTTTTTTATTCACTTGATTTTTAGATTCACTTGTTGATAGATATGTATTTGTTGTTCAGAATTTTTATCTTTACCTTTTTCTTCTTCTTCCTCTTCTTAAAGAATACCTTTCAGTAATTCATATAATACTGGTTTGGTGGTGATGAACTCCTTTAGCTTTTTCTTATCTGTGAAGCTCTTTATCTGACCTTCAATTCTGAATGATAGCTTTGCTGGGTAGAGTAATCTTGGTTGTAGGTTCTTGCTATTCATCACTTTGAATATTTCTTGCCACTCCCGTCTGGCCTGCATAGTTT
The DNA here is from genome assembly GCA_025583905.1 of Ia io. Lineage (NCBI taxonomy): Eukaryota > Metazoa > Chordata > Mammalia > Chiroptera > Vespertilionidae > Ia > Ia io. The sequence continues at coordinate 3,504,516 of JAJQQW010000014.1, forward strand.
CTGTTGAGAAATCAGCTGACAATCATATGGGTGCTCCCTTGTAGGTAACTAACTGTTTTTCTCTTGCTGCTTTTAATATTCTCTCTTTGTCTTTTGCTCTTGGCATTTTAATTATGATGTGTCTTGGTGTGGTCCTCTTTGGATTCCTCTTGTTTGGGGTTCTCTGCGCTTCCTGGACTTGTCAGTCTATTTCTTTCACCAGGTGGGGGAAGTTTTCGGTCATTATTTCTTCAAATAGGTTTTCAGCGTCTTGCTCTCTCTCTTCTTCTGGCACCCCCATAATTCTGATGTTGGTACGCTTGAAGTTGTCCCAGAGGCTCCTTACACTATCTTCATATTTTTGGATTCTTTTTGCTTTTCCGGTTGGGTGTTTTTTGCTTCTTGGTATTTCAAATCTTTGACTTGATTCTTGCGATCCTCTAGTCTGCTGTTGGATCTCTGTATATTATTTTTTTATTTCAGTCAGTGTATGCTTAATTTCTAGTTGGTCCTTTTTCATATCCTCAAGGGTCTCGCTAAATTTATCGACCTTTTCTAGAAAATTCTTGAAAAACCTTATAACCGTGGTTTTGAACTCTATATCCAGTCGTTTGCTTTCCTCCATTCCTTTCATTTGTGACCTGTTTCTTTGTCTCCGCATTTTGGCTGCTTCCCTGAGTTGACAGAGTGGCTTTGTGTGCTAGGTGTCCTATAGGGCCCAGTGGCTCAGCCTCCCCAGTTACCTGAGGTGGACACTCTTGGTGCACCCCTTTGTGGGCTGTGTGCACAGTCTTGTGTAGTTAAGCCTTGATTGTTGTTGGTATCACTGGGAGGAATTGACCTCCAGGCCAATTGGCTGTGAGGATCAGCTGTGTCTATGCTGGGAGACCTTCTGTGCTGGAGACAACCTTATGAGACAAGACTTACTTCAGTGGGGCTTTGGCGCTCACTGAGTCTGCCCCCTGAGTGTGTCCCTTATGATCTGAGGAGTTGTAATCTGGATGGTCCCACTCTGACCCCTGGGTACACTGGCTCTTGGATCTCCAAGGAGGTACTAATTTAGTCTCTGTCTGAGGCCACCCAGCAGGAGCTACAGAGAGATCTGCAGATTCCTCTTCTTTGTCTGGGTTTTGGAGGTGCTCAGATGAGGCCCAGCTGTGAAGCAATGCAAGCTGCTGTGGGGCCTTGGGCCTTCTTTTGGATGTTCTGGGTCTCACTGACTCAGCTGCAGTTTGTTAAGTAAGTTTAGAATTCAAAGGACCAGGTCATTCATATGCAAAAGCCTCTGCACTCAGCTTGGATGGGGCGGAGTCTCAGGGCAGAGCAAGCAGCAATGGCTTCATGGGGCGTGACCTTAGGGCGGAGCAAACAGCAATGGCTTCCTGTCAGTCCTGCCCTAAGAGGCCCCTGGGTCTCAGTGTCCCAAGGTAATCGCTGCAAGCACCTCTGAGAGAAAGCCGCCCTCGAGTTTCGCCCACTGCCAGGCAGACCAGTTTCTCCCCGTATGAGTCTGGGTCCCCAGAATCTCGCCAGGAACCGGAGTTCAGCGCAGTTGGGAGCTTTTGTCTCCCTCCTGCTTGAGAAAGCCAGCCGCGTACTCAGTTGCCAGCCCTCTCCGCGTGCGCGCGCCTCCGTACCTCTGCCTTCCGCAGCTCCTGTGAGTCTTAGTGTGCTTTTCTCTTTCCTTCTAGTTGTAGAATTTCCACTCAGCCAGCCTTCCTGTGGCTCTGGATGATGTCCGTTTTGTCTTTTAGTTGTAGTTTTGAAATTGTTGTGCAAGGCAGCAGTTCCGGTGTTTACCTATGCTGACATCTTGGTTTGTGACAGAAACCTAAAGTTTTATAGCTTTTTCATGTGCCTATCTAAGACATAGTGTTTTTGGTTCCATAAGTGTCAAAATTCATTAAGTGTGCAAAGCATTTTGGAATTAAGCAGAGAAATATACTATTTCTGCCTTAAAAGGGATAGGTTATTTTGGCATTAAAATATTACTTTTAATGAAGATTATAACACCAGAAAGATGGCTCGAATGTGGGCAAAATTGTACAGCTGTCGTCTACTGTTTTGATTTGTCTTTGAGGAAAGGAGAGGGGGAGGGAGAGGGGGAAAAGAGGAGAAAGAGAGAGGGAGAGAGGGGGAGAGGAAAAAGAGGGGGGAGAGGGAGAGGGAATTCTCCCCATGCCAGTTCCTTCTTCTATTAAGCCCATATCAAAATTACTTGCTTATATTTTCTTAGGGACTAGTTGCCAAGTGACAGCTAGCTAATCTGGGAAACGAATCCACACTAAGGTACATTCTAGTTTTATTCCTTTGAGCAATATACTTACACATTATGATCTTTTTAGAGGCAGTGTCTTAATGCATAATGGCTCCACATTTAGTGTCCCTCAAATAAATCATTTGAGGGGCTGCCAACATTGTTTCCCTGTCCTGAGACCTGGGGAGAATAGAAATGGGCCAAATAAGAGTTCCTAACAGCATCCTTGCCAAAGCCCACGAGGGGCTGGTGGCTTCATCCATACCTTTTCTAGGATCCTCCATTTCAATACGCCAAGCCAAATTTCCACAATTTCCTTTAGAGGAAAATATACTTCTCAAAAAGGTGGTATTTGGGGCAGGATTTTTTTTTGTTTTTTTAGAATGGTATTATACATGGCAGGAATTTTAGCACCCCTGGTCTCAAACAACTAAATTCTAATAGCACTTCCCCTGCACTATCACTGTGACAACCAACATTTTCAGATATACAAGCTGGATCTTAAGAGAAATCAGTAGTTGCTTAGGATAGAAATGCAGATCAAGGTCTCTAAGACCTGGGTCTCTTTTGAGTGCCTGGTAGAGTAAGGCACTGTGCTAAGAGAGAAGGTCAGAGACTTCCATGAATCTCTCCCCTCCAGTGAGGGCCACGGACGGAAGTCCTTGTGGGTGGTAGACACACAGTACAGCGTACAGACGATGTGTTGTAGAATTGTGCACCTGAACCCTGTATAATTTTGTTAACCAATGTCACCCCAATAAATTCAATAAAAAGTGGAGGGGAAAGAAGTCATTGTGGCCCTGGCTGGGTAGCTCAGTTGGGTTGAGTGTTGTCCCAATACACCAGGGTTTGATCTCTGATCAGGGCACATACAAGAAATAAGCAATGAATGCATAAATAAGTGGAACAACAAATTGATACCTCTCTCTGTGTCTCTCTCCCTCTCCCTCTCTCTTTCTCAAATAAAATTTTTAAAAAGTCATTGCATTCACTATTAAATGAGCTATAATGCAGGAAGTGACAAGGCAGCAGGGTAATATTTAAGGAGGGAGGAACAATTACTGGCATGTAAGATACTGCTAATCCTCTGATGACAGGAGAATGACAGGAGTGGTATGCTGGCTATCCAGATTCCCAGAGGCAAGCAATTTATGAAAGCTGAGCACACCATTGCCTCTGGGGGTCCAACCATGCTGTGCCCAGGCCCCAGTTCTCTCCGCACAGCAGGCCGCCGGTGTATGCTGAGTAATGCTGCGAGACTATCCGATGCTCACTGAGAAAGCTCCCCATACAGTTCTCCGTCATAGCTGTGTTCCGTACACCACTCCCACCAACTTGAAAAGTGTCCCCTGTGATTTCGGAGAGTCACCCAAAGGGTCCTCACATGCACAGAAAAACCAAGTCCTTCCTCTCCTGTTTGGGTTCCCTCTTGCCAATGTCCCCTGCACCTGACACTCAAGGACTCTGCTGCCCCCATGAAGGACTGTGAAGCAGCCTTGCTTGAGTCGGCCTGTACCCGGCAGAGCCTCGGAAGGGGAGCCGAAGCCCCTCTCTCCAGGCCGTGGGCTTCCAAGGCCCCCGGCTGGCACCTAGTGTCTCTCAAAATAGAATGTCTTCCCTTCTTTACGCCTTTAAGCAAAAACCTGTCTCAACAAGAAGCAGTAACAGTTCTCTCTGTGTTCCCACTCCTGCAGACCTACATCCAAAAACATTTCCTTTCCCTACTACTGAAATGCAAGCAGACACGCACACACAGGCCGTCAACACCAGAGACCTGGAGATGAAACCTCGCCCCATGCTACCCAGTCAGCCATTCCTCTTCCCACCCCAGGATGCTCACTACCCTGCTCAGGCGACTGGCACTTGCTTTATATTTGTGTAATTCTGGGCATGCTTTTTTCTTTTAAACAGAGAAACAGTTTAAAGATGAATGAATATTTACTTGTGGAGACCAAAAACACAAAAAAAAAACTTCACAAATTTTGAAGTTCAGCCTCAGCCAAGACCCTCTATTACCTGTAGGTGAAGAAATCAAAGAGTTGGGAACATAAAGTTTGGTGGTTAAAGTCATCCAGGCAGTGGCCGAGCCGGGTGAGAACCTAGGGTTTCTCATTCCCAGTCTAATGCTCTTCCTTGGGAGAGGGAGAGAAGAGGAGGCTAAGCGAGGTGTAGTTGGATACTTTTCCTCTCAGGAGAAAGAAGAATGAATTTCTCTGTTCTCCTTCGCCTAGTTTTTTTGGCCATCTGCTTGGTATGTGTCATTTCTGGCTCCTGCGTTTTCAACACAGCCGGCTCTTGTCTCCTGAGCGTGGCGGCTTGGTGGTTTTTCTGGAAAGCTCAGCCTGAGCCTCCCCTGAAGGGAGAGTGGGCACAGCCCTACTCACCCTAAAAACACGCTCTCTGTTTCAGCTGAGGCGGTTAACATAAGATTAAGTCTCATTTTATTAGGACTTGAATTGTGTCTAAATTCCTTTCACTGGTTTTCTTTCCAACTTCCTGTGTCCTGGTCCACCTTTCCACTTTCCTATTTTTATCTTTTTAAATAAACTGATTGTGATGTGCTCCATGGAGCCTGGAATCATTGACTTGTGCCTCCTAATAAGTCAGTGTCTGCAGGTTGTCATTCATGTCCAAGCCTTCTCCTTCAGCATGGCTGCGTGGATGCACTGCCAGACGGCCCGCGATGGGGTCAGACCAGGACCAAGGCTGGACTGACCTTCTGTGAGGCCCCCCTCCCTATCCCTGGTCCAGGGAAGGGCTCCTTCCCTCAGCTTCACCAGGAACGTAGGCATGTGTCAGCTTCCTAACTCTCTAGGCTGCTCAGTGTGTCGTGGGAGAAAATATTGGGGGTAGGTTAGTGATGGCTGTTTCACCACATTCCTGTGAAAATGCCTGCAGACAGACGGCTCCACTCAAGGGCCAAAAAGCCTTCCTCCAGCCTGTCATCTGGGGGGGTAGCGGGGAATGTGGGGCTGGCCCTGCTAGAAGGCATCAGAATCTAAAAGAAACCCCTGAGGGGGAGGGGGCAAGGTTCCTGGGACATGTCCCCAGGCCCTAGGATTCTGTCCTTTTTGGGTAGAACCCCAGGACCCTCCAGCAGCACCCACACAATCCTGTTGCGGGCTGTCTGCAGAGCATTCTTCAAGAAATTCTGATTACAGTTTCAGAAATAGGCTCCTTATTCTTTAAAAAAAAAAAAAATCCTCTTCTTTAAACTGTGGGTGGATAGTCAATTTTGAGGAATGCTAGAGGAGGTTAAAAAACAGATGGGGGAGCGGGCCAGATTCTTTCCTTCCCACCTCTACCATTCTATGCTGCATTTTTTAGGCTGTTATAATACACTAGAGGCCCGGTGCATGAAATTCATGCACGGGGGCGGGGGGTCCCTCAGACAGACCTGTACCCTCTCCAGTCCGAGAGCCCTCAGGGCATGTCCTGCTGACGGCTTAGGCCCGCTCCCTGTGGTTCTCTGCTCTCTGCGGGGCTTGCCTGCTCCACAGCATAGCGATGGGCAAGAAGGCCCTGCTGGGTGCTGCCTGCAGCTGCTCTTGTCTGCTCCCGGGTTGCCGCGGCAACAGCCAAGCAGGCCCTGCTGGGTGCTGCCTGCAGGCCCACTTGCCTGTTGTGGGTCGCCAGCAGCTACAGCCAAGCAGGCCCTGCTGTCTGCTGTCAAGCTGCGCCACTGGACCCACCCTCAGGCCCACCCTGAGGTTAGCTGTCCAGCCCTGCCTGGCTCCGGGCCCCGCAGCAGCTGCGGCCGCTGGGGTCTGGCCCTGCCTCCCTCTTTGGCCCTTGAAGCAGCCTCGGCGGCTGCTGACCAGGCCCTCCCCCAGTGCAGGTGCGTGGAGGCGGGTCCAGGCGCTGCCGCCCCAGACCCACGAACGCTGATGGGGGAGGGTCCGGGTGCCGCCACCACCGCTGCCCCTGGAGAGAACCCTCAGCGTTTGCGGGTCCGGGGGCGCCACCACCGCTGCCACTGCTCTGACCTTTGAACGCTGAGGGGTCTCCCCTGAGCAGCGACGGATCCGGCTGTTGAGAGGCACAGGGGGCGGGACTCGCAAGTCCCGCCCCCTGAGCCTCTCAATGGCTGGGTAGGCCACCCCAAGTCCTGCCCCCCAACCTCCCGCTGCCCAATCGTGGGTGTATCGGAGTGATGGTTATTTGCATATTACTCTATTATTAGATAGGATCAGAACCCATGGAATTCAGGCTCAGTATGGAGAGCCATTGGCATCTTTTTTCCCTAACTGGAGAATCTGCCCGATGAAGGCTTATGCTAAATTGTAGATACCGTGTGTATAAAAGCAGCTTTGGTACCTTTCTGGAGTGACTCTGCTGATGAAATAAAACCTCAGACTGCAGTCTCCAGCCGGTCCCCATTCTCACCCTCTGGGCACAGTCGGCTTGGTTTTACAGGATTAGGACTAGAGTAAATAGTCTGTAAATAGGAGCAGAGGGGGAGTGCCCTGAGGAATGCGGTAAGCCTCAGAAGCTGAAAGGGCAGGCCCGGAGCTTCGGGACAGGGCTGCTCACTCATGGTGGCACAGACAGGGCTCCAGTGGTGTGATTTTAGAGACCAGGACACTTGGGCATGTCACTTCCCTACAGGGGTTAAGGTGGCTGAGTGCCAAAGCCTCAATCTGTGTAAAGGTAAAACTTAAAGATATGTGCCTGGAAGATGATTTCTCATACTATTATAGATAAAGGATTTCCATGAGCTTTAAAAAAAGCTGTTTTGCCCTAGCTGGTTTGGCTCAGTGGATAGAACCTCGGCCTGTGAACTGAAAGAAAGCCTTTTCGATGTGGAGGGCGGAAATTGCCATAGTAAGCTGGAGTGGTGGGGGGAGGGAGGGTGGGGAAGGATGCAAATAAAAATAGATCATTATCACCATGACATGGTTCTTCTTTTTTTGTTCTGTTATAATGATGGCTTATTTTATTTTATTTAAGATGGTTCAACTACCTTTATTTTTTTTTAAATTTTTTGCATTTAAAAAAATCATTATGGTTGAAAATATTATATATGTTCCCTTTTCCCCCTATTAACCCTTTGCACTCTCTTGCTTTTTTCTCGATTCCTGCTACCGATGCTAAAGGTTAATCCCCTCCAGCCCATTCCCACCCCCTGCCCCAGGCCCTCACCACCTACTGTCTGTGGCCATGGGCCACGAATATATGCACACAAGGTCTTACCTCCCACTCACCCGCCCTCCCCTGCCTTCCCTCTGGGATTCACCACGCTATTCCATGCTTCTAGGTCTCTGGACCCTCTCCATTCGTCAGTTTATTTTGTTCATTAGATTCCACATCTGAGTGAGATCATGTGCTACTTGTCTCTCTCTGACTCGTTTATTTCACTCAGCATGATCTCTCCAGGTCCCTCCGTGCTGTCTCCAAGGGTAAGAGGTCCTTCTTCACTGCTGCACGGTGTTCCCTGGGGTAAACGGACCCCGGCTTTTTATCCACTTTCATGGCATGGTTCTTACTCTGCTAATGTTATCCAGGAGGCAACCCACAAAAGAGAATTCTGGGGAAAAATTCCTGACTGTATGGCAACCTCAAATTGTTGTGGCAGAATGCACGGGAGAAGGATCAGCCAGCACTCTGAGGAAGGAAAGTTTAATCTTTATTTCCAGATGGGCTAGTCCAGGGGATTCCAGATCCAAAGCCTGAACTGAACTCGTGGGGAGGCTCTGACCTATATATCTCCTCCTGTGGCGGCCCCTGAGGGTCCCCGAAGCTCCGCCCAAGTCAGCCAGAGTGGGGAAGTAAGACTACAGTTTTAACCAGATACTGAACTAGATTGCAAGCGCCACCCCCCCCCCCCGACCCCCGTCCCATTTTCTTTTTTAAAATAAGAGAGCAATAGAAATTCTAAGGAGCCCAAGCACAATGGGCCCTGACAAAGCAGATGCCATTGTGTTCTCATACGTCAGAGGGAGGGCTTCAGGCCTGGCTGCTACTGTTACGTGGTACATATACTTTGAGACACAGACATGGAAATCTCTCCAAGAGTTTCCCTATGAGCTGCCCTCCACATTGGGGGTTCCCAACAGAAATAATCCTGTGGGCCACATGCTAACCTGACCAGCTCAAGGAAGGCCTGCATGGCCGCTTGCAAAGTCAAAGACCTAAAGTCACCACAAGGATGGTCTGAAATTAAACTTTAACTAAAATCAATTATGGGTCCCAGGTTCGATTCTGGTCAAGTGCACTTGCCTGGGTTATAGGCTCGATCCCCAGTAGGGGGCGTACAGGAGGCAGCCAATCAATGATTCTCTCTCATCATTGATGTTTCTCTCTTTCCCTCTCCCTTCCTCTCTGAAATCAATAAAAATTTATTTAAAAATAAATAAACAAATAAAATAAAAGCAATTATGGTGGGTAGTCACCTCCTAGGCCAGTCTTCCCTGACAAGGTCAACCTTTACCTTAACTGAGCCTATCTGTCTTTTTGTATCTACTTGTAACTTCCCTTTTTTTCGGACCCCTCAGGGCACAACCAAATGCCCTGGGCGCCAGGACAGAGACCACAAATTCCTTCGTTGTTATTGTTACCGTGTTAATTGCTGACTTAACTGTCCTGTACCCACCTAAGTAAAAGAAGTGTCTATTTTAATCTTTACCCAATCCCAGAGGTTTCCCTGCTTCGCTTTCTCCGCCTCTCTTATCACCAATGGACTTCATGTAACCCACCTACATCTCCTCCTTTGATTGCAATGCATAAAAATAGATGAAAACCCGCCATTCTCTGGAGCATTATGCCAATCTGTTGAGATTCTGCTTCCTGGCAAGAGTCGGCAGTTTAGCTCAAATACACTCAAAAACTCTTTACAGGTTTGAATGTTTTTACATTAACATGTTAAGCGACTAACATTACTTTCCATCCGACCTCGTCAGTCACTGGTGCCACTAGCATATTGGTGAAATCGGATATCTCCAGCTAAACGGAAAAGAAGACAAAACAGGCTTGGCGCTTAAAGTGTTTAGTCTAAAGGATGATACTCATGAGACCAGGATGGGAGAGGAACCTTAAAGAAAAATCAAAGCCTGATAGGGAGGAAGACTCAAAGTCAGGGGGGGGTTGGGGGGAGAATGCAGGAAAGACTGTCAATCTAGACAGACAACCAGGCTAGAGAATGCAGAAGAGATGGTACCAAGCGTAGTGCTTGGCACTTAGGAACAGTCATAAATATTCATGAAGGAAGGGAGGAAAGACAGGCTTTCCTATAAAAGCTTCCTATATCATTGGAAGAGGTGATGGGCTATAAAATGTGCTGTCATGACTAAAACACAAATGGGACCAAGTCTAGAATCCAACCAGAAAAGGGTATTAGTACTTCCTTTCGGAGACCTGTGCAGAAGCACAGCTCAGGAAACTAGAGCAGGTGACTTAGCCCACTGGTAAATGATTCAAAGGCTCATGTGATACAAACTAGAAGCGAGGTACAAAGATATGCGTGCAGGGACATTTCTACCGAAAGCTCAGGAGAGGGAGTGCCTTGAGGTAGTACTTTTTGTTCATAGTTAGTGGCCCCTTCTCTTCCTCTTTATAAAATCCCTCTCTTCACATAAGTTTAGTTTTGCTCCAGAATCATTTGCAAATATTGAAATGCAGTGGCCGGGGTAAAAGAAAGGACGTTAGTTAAAGAGTAAGTAGGAAGAGGCCAACACACAAAGGCACAGTATTTGATGGAGGCATTTTCTTTCTCTTTTCCTCCTGGAGGTTGGCTCAAGAAGAACGCCCAAAGTCTGACATCAGGTTGCCTGGAGTAATGTTTTCCAATGTTTCATGGTGTGGGAGGGAGATCTTTTGATAGGGGCAGAAATAGAATATTGGGGACCAGTATAATTGTAAGAAATATTGATCATACCCTGTTAGCCTTGGGGACCAGTATAATTGTAAGAAATATTAATCATACCCTGTGAACCGTGATGATTTTGTTCTGATTAAAGAAGGCACATGCTAACCTGGCTGGGAGGTGCATGTGGGACCTGGGAGCTCACCTGGAAAGGCGGCCCATCCTGTCCATCAGGGAGTTGCCTATTATCATGGAAAGATAAACAACCTTGTTGCATAAACCAGAGCTGCCAACCCTTTGAAAGCCCCCAGCCCTTTTCATACCCACAGGCCTTTGCAAATCTCCAGCCCCCATTACCTGTAAACTGCCCATTGGGCATTCCCTTTTGCCTACTTCCCCATGTAATCTTTGTCTTTCTACCTAATATAAACAGCTGGCTTATAGTGGGGGGCAGAGCAGATGTTTGTGGGTGACTTGCTGCTCTCCCATACTGCTGGCAGTATTGGAATAAACGCGCATATGATTCAACCCTGTCTCTGCATAATTGGCTCAAGTAGCAACAGGCAGCACAGACCCATTGGTTGTCCAGTTATACTTTCACTACAGCCACAGGTAGATTCTCCAGCAACAAGCACTCCCTGCATCCTTCCCTGGGCCAGCCTGTGGCCATGAGAGAAGCAGGCCCACTATCCTGGCCTTTAGGTACCTTACAGTCCACGAGGGGAGAAATGGTCACGTAGGATTATTCATTCGCTTGAAAGAAAAGAACAGGTGATAGAATTTTAACAGGGAAACACATTTGAGGAGGTGACATTTAAGCTGAGACCTGAAGAGTACGATTTTGCCAGCAACAAAAAGGTTAGATGAGGGTTTCAGGCAAAGGGGACAGCATGTGCAGAAGCAGTGACAGTCCCCAATCACATTCAGAAGGGCCTCACTGGCAGCAATGTGGCTGAGCAGTGCAGTCAGAAGCTATTTTTGCATAGCATTTTACATAAGATTTATAGACTATCAATTGTGCATATTAAATGAGTTGGGGTTGATGCCTATTAGTCAGGAGATAAAGTCCCCCTAATCTCCCCTTGTGCTCCTACCATGCAGGAACCATGAGGTAGGTCTGGCCCATCTGAAGACCTGGGAGAAGGCAATGCAGCCACAGCATAACCCTAAGGGGAGACTGGCTGACGCTGTAGCTAAGAATTTACTAGGAGGCAGAGCCAAGGAGGCCTTGTAGGGAAGGCTATGAATTTTTAACATTATCTCCACTGCAATGGGAAGCCATTAAGCCGGGGAGTAGTAACAAGGTCTGACTTACAGCTTAAGAAGATCAACTGGGTTTCTTAATAGAAGTGGATTGCAAGGGACAAGGAGCTGACATCTGTTGAGCTCCTGGGCCTGTCCCTGAATAACACACACGCACTACTCATTTAATTCTCACCACAGTCCCCCAAAGAGGGTGCTATTATGTTTACCAGTGAAGAGACAGAGTCCCTTTGAGAAGCAAGGTAAGGGTGCAATTTGTTTTATTATTGTGCAGTTAATGCATGGGGCAAACTATACAACCAATAAAATTAGGATTGTTTTATCATAAAATTCTGTAGGTGGGTGATTATCATATCCAGAATGCAGTGACCATGGAAGGGTTAATATGTGTTTTTGCAGCAAGAAAGTACCTGACCCTGGCTGCTGATCTGAGAGATAATGAATACAGCCATATTTGATTGAAGCTATTATAGCATTTTGCTCTTAAAACCTCTCTTATCATTGTTAAATGTGCAAAAGACCTCTTTTCACTGTTTTCATCTTTTCGTCAGGTTGTTTTCCAGGAAGTGGTTGCTAGGAGTGAAAGAGTTATTTAGAGTTAAGTGGAGAATAGATATCCCATCCCCTTAAAAAGTACACCCCCCCCCCCAAATAAAAACCTACAGTAATTGACTTGAAAATTATTTTCCTGACACTGGTTTTACCAGTCCACCTGCTTTCTATTTACACTTGTTGTTATCTCCTTTTGCTAATGGCTCTCTAAAAGCACACACTAAGGTTTGCACCACTATACTGTCCTGGAGACTGTCAGAGGAGTCCGACTGTAGAGCTCTTTAGAGCCAACAGCTGCTTCTAAAGGCAGTGAGTATGTGCGTGCTGAGCTGCTACTGAGCCCCCTGTCGTGGGTCTGGATGCCAGCCGGCCAGTGTATGAATTACCCGCACACATGGTTGCCTTATATTCCGATCATGTCTACCCCTGGGGAAAACCCCACTGAGACTGACATTATACCAACCAGGTTACAGTGACACTGTTCCACACACTGGGACAAGTTCCCACCCAGGCTCTGAGGTTCTTGGCTATATATATCCCATTGCCCCTTCTCGCACCATCCCTTAACAGTACCTTTAATTATTAATCTAAAGGTGCATGTACCCTTTATTGCTCTTGCAAAACTGCCGTATGCTAGGCATTTATAGCTTTTGTCTAGTCACTGGACTTACAACATTCTTTAACCTGTTTGATATTTATAGTGTGCCACCTTGAAAGTAATGCCATAGTATCTGTTGGAAAAACAATAGACATGAGAATTCATCAGCAAGTGTCAACTAATCTTGACAAAAGCCACAACTGCATGTAACCCGTGCTCAGAATCACACTTGGGGTTCAGACACCACCTTTGAGGTCACTTAATTCAAGCCTCCATTTTAGAGGCGAGGGAACTTAGGCACTGACAAGTCAAGACCCTTGCCCAGGTCAACCTGCTAGGGCAGTGGCCGCCAACCGGTGGTCCGCAGACCACTGGTGGTCCGTGAGGTCCAAAACGTTGGTGACCATTGTGCTGGGGAATGGCCAGCCTGGAGCTGGAACTCCAGTCGCCTGACTCTCAGTTCATAAAACCTGTAGAGATCTATATATATTATTAAACTTTTTTAAAAATATATTTTTTATTGATTTCAGAGAGGAAGAAAGAGGGAGAGATAGATAGAAACATCAATGATGAGAGAGAATCATTGATCGGCTGCCTCCTGCATGCCCCCACCCCCACCCCACTGGTGATCAAACCCACAACCTGGGCAATGTGCCCTGACTGGAAATTGAACTATGACCTCCTGGTTCATAGGTCGATGTTCAACCACTGAGCCATGCCAGCCGATCTTAAACATTTAAGTAAACAAATTTAGTTTTCAGAAATGGACTTAAAATTTATTTATTGGATTTCTCACTGTGCAAGGACTTGATTTTCCTCTCAACATCTGTGCAGACTCTATAAAGTTACACACTTGAGGCACTTACCTTGGCCTACTTCACAACTTATTGAGAAAAAAACTACAATTATGAAGAGACAAAGTTTATCTCCATCTTTGTTCTACATCCCCTTGTCTTCTGTTGGTATTTCTTTCAGTGTTTCAGGTATCTTAAAATATGTATTCCAACCGGTTCATAGACCCTTGACCTTACATGTTTACAATTTAGGACAACCCCTCATGTCTAGACCTTTTCCTACCTCATTTCCTCCTCTGCCTACATAAGCTTACCTCTATGGAATCATCAAACTCTTAGCTCCTCCTCTCAGGGAGGATGTTAGCAAAGCTCATGTGCTAATAATCAACACCAACGTTCTGTTTTCCCCTATCATGAGATGTCAAGTTCTTACCATTTCAGTCACATTCTCAGATTAAAACACTATTTCTAGAAACCCCCGTTAAAATACAATGTTAGCTGGGAGGTAAAAATCCATGAAGGGAAAAAAAAAAAAAAAAAAATCGATGAAGGCAGTACTGTATGAAGGTAGTACAATCTACTGGAATTAAAATCTAAACCTGTCTCTCTCCAAATTGTAAGCATTTCCCTTTGTATCATGCCTCTTGCAGTAAAAATGTAATGACAGCTAGTGTTCAATACCAAGGAGAGCTAATATAGACCAAGACTACAGATGTCTCTGGATACTTTTTTCTACCTGGAACACATGGGTCAGTGGCTTTGTGACTGTAAGATTAAATAACGGTTGGATTATGAAGACATCTTTTTCTTGACTTAAATTACATTCGTCAACTTTAGAGTTAGTTGTGAAATAAGAACAGATAGTCAGAAATGGCATTCAATCGAAAAAGCATAAAATGTGTTTACTTGAATTCATGAAATCAAATATTTTGGGAACACACTTTTAGGTAAATGGTCATTTTATAAACTGACCTTTATATATGCTGCCAATAGGACTGGCTCTTCCTCCTACCTTCCTTGCATATTAGATGGGTCAATCAGAATAAAATGAGACAGTCCCCAAGTCACAGAAGTTTAAACTGACAAAGTTTCTCTCTCTGAACTTTAATACTCTGGTAGATAAAGCAGCCAACAGCTTTAAGCATTAACAGTTATAGGGGCATAGGAAAAGAGAGATTAGAAAATTCTGCATTGCCCTAACTGGTTTGGCTCAGTGGATAGAGCGTTGGCCTGCAGACGTAAGGGTCCCAGGTTCGATTCCGGTCAAGGGCATGTACCTTGGTTGCAGGCACATACCCAGTGGGGAGTGTGCAGGAGGCAGCTGATAAATGTTTCTCTGTCATCGATGTTTCTAGCTCTCTATCCCTCCCCCTTCCTTTCTGTAAAAAAATCAATAAAATATATAAAAAAAAAAAAAAGAAAATTCTGCATTGCCCTTTTAAGTTTATAATCACATTCCCCTGGCCAAAGCAAGTTGCTGGATCCATCCAACTTCAAGGGAGTATAGATGAGCAATCCTACACAGTAAGAGACTGGAAATATTTAGTGGAGAGTACTAATAAAACTATACCAAATGCTACCTCCTTTCTAGAATATTCCATAATCTCCATCAATAGAATTTATTTCTATATTATATTTACCCATCAAAATACATATATGTGTAAGGTTTATAGCATCCAGAATACTGTATTTAATTAGGAGTTTATCTATCTGTGTTTCGTCTAGCTCCTCAAAGCAAAACACCATATTTTTTAAATTTATGCAATCTCCTTGGTGGTTGGCACAGGTAGACAGTCACTAAAAACAAGGGGTCCATAAAGCCCTTTTGCAATTTGATTTTTAAAATTTCCTCCTCTTTGTGAAATATAATAAAGAATAAATTTACTCAAGATTCAAAAGATGTCTGAAAGGTTCATTTGTTCTTATATATTTCTTTTATTTTATAGTTAACTCCTATGTTACATTAAACAGCCTCAATTATGTGATTGAAAATGATGTTACTAAAAATGATGGTGGATACGTTCAAAGTTAAAAATACTAAATTCTAAAAAACCCACACTAAATCCTCTTGTCTAGTTCGAAGACAGAGGCACACAGAGTCCTGCAATAAATGAAGATATTACCAAGTGAACCCTGATACAGAGAGAAAGGACCCCTTAACCTCTGCTTGGACAGGTCAGGGAAGACTTCTCAGAAGAAATGACATTTGAGCTGAATTCTTAGGAAAGAGGAATATCCAAATGGAAATGGTAAGGGACAATGGTAGGGGTAAAAGACATAAAGTCAAATATTTGGTACTTTTGAGGCAAGTTACTAAAATGTTGGACAGATTATTTAACATTTCTGTGTCAATTTTCACACCTGCAAAATGAGATTGTACCTACTTGCCCATCTTAAATGGCTGTTATGAGGGTAGCAGCTGTTACCAGGGTAAAAGGGCTGTTACATAAGAAATTGCAGAGCACCATGAAGATCTAAGATGGGGACCTTGAAAGATCAGTGGAATTTGATACGTAGAGAAAGGGGCTTATACACGGTGATAAGAATGGCATAGCAAAATCTCCCAGGAGGAAAGTTGGTTAGGTAAAGAAAAATTGATCATTTTGGCATGAATGAAGAATAGCAAGTTAAAGTCCAAACACTAACCAATCAGGCACAAGTATAGAAGTCTAGTTTAACAGAAGGGCAAAGCTGGTTGTCTTAATATGGCTCAATATTTTTTGTTGTTGTTGGGAGAGAAGGGAAGCGAATCTAGAATGAAATGAAAAGGATTCTGGGTCCAAACTGAAGGTTAGGTGCTGGCTTCTTATGCTCACCTTATCTCCAGCTCCATCATTTTAAAAAATATATATATTTTATTGTTTTTTTTTTACAAAAGAGGAAGAGAGATGGAGTTAGAAACATTGATGAGAGAGAAACATCAATCAGCTGCCTCCTGCACACCCCCTACTGGGGATGTGCCCGCAACCAAGGTACATGCCCTTGACTGGAATTGAACCTGGGACCCTTGAGTCCGCAGGCCAATGCTCTATCCACTGAGCCAAACCAGCTAGGGCCCATCATTTTATTTTAAATCATGCAAGTCATATCATGTGTATATAGGTTAAAACATCTACACTAATAAAAGAGAAACATGCAAATTACCATCACTCTGCTACACCCAACAGCCAATCAGAGTGAGTATGCAAATTAACCTGAAAAGATGGTGGCAGGCCCGCCCCCCAGCCGCTCCAGGCCTGTGGGAGTCAGAGAAGTTGGGTGCCAGCACCTGAGGTTGGCTGCAGCCAGGGAGACCAAGAAGCCACCAGCCCCGTGATCCCAGGCCTCAGAAAGCAGCAGAAGCCTCACGTCCACCTGTCCCACGACCTGGGGGAGACGGAGTAACCGGGCCTCAGCACCTGAGGCCAGGTGCAGCCCGGGAGATGAAGAAGCTGCCTGCCCCATGATCCCAGGCTGCAGCCAGACGGAGAAGTTGCCCACACTGCATCCCAGGGAATACGAGAAGCCGCCCACCTACGGTCCAGGCGCCAGCACCGGTGGCTGGCTACAGCCTGGTAGATGGAGAAGCTGCCCACCCCACAGTCCCGGGCACCAGTACCTGTGGCTGGCTGTGGCTCAGGAGATGGAGAAGCTGCCCACCCCGCAGTCCTGGGCACCAGCACTTGCTGCTGCAGCCCAGGCGAAGCCACCTGCCCACCATCCCCTGTGGCTACAGCCGGCCTGGGCACCTATGGCTGACCAGAGGGAGGGAAGCCCGGATCTTGGGTGCCTGTGGTCGGCTGGAGGAGGGAATCCTGGGTCCTGGATGCGGGGCCGAGGCAGAGGTGGTTAGGGGCAATCAGACTGGCAGGCAGAAGCAGTTAGGGGCAATCAGGAAGGCAGGTGAGCGGTTAGGAACCAGCAGTTCTGGATTGTGAGAGGGATGTCTGACTGCTGGTTATCCCCTGAGGGGTCCCAGATTGGAGAGGGTGCAGGCCGGGCTGAGGGACACCCTTTCCTCCTCCCCCTCCCTGCACAAATTTTGTGCACCAGGCCACTAGTAGATATATAATTAAGTAGGGTTAAAAAATGAGAGCGAAAGTAGATGTCATAAATTGTTCTCAGGGCAATCAGTCAGAATGTCTTAACGGAAACCCAGATTCAAAATAATTTAAATAATAAAGAAATGTATCACATGTAACAAAGGAGAGCAGGCCTCTGAGTTGGCTGAGTAAGTAGCTCATGAATGTCATGGAGATTACAGATTCCATCTCTCACTCCTTGTCCTGGGTGTGTTGGTTTGCTGGGAGACTAGCTCCTCTCCTGGTAACAAGGTAGCTGCAGCAGTTTCAAGGGGAATGGGATGTGCATGGCTAGCTGGGACTAAAGATCTGGAGTAGAATCTGTCAGGGAACAAACCTTATCATCTGACGGCTCAGTGCAGTCAAATTATTCTTGCAGATATTTTATGTATAGTGTTTTAAAAATTGTAATGAGCTGCTTATATTTAAAAATCAGCCATATAATTTTATTTATTCTTTAAAGTCATGTTTCTTAATTGGATTATCTTAAAGAATCCAAGGGTCTGGTAACTGTGCCTGTATTCCACTTAGATAAAATGGGCCGGAATGGATTAGATGGAGCATTCCAACTCCAACTTATTGGAGCCTCGTCTTACCTGAAATACTACAACCCGTTCTTTACTCAGCGTGCCAATGGAGCCTCTCACAGGGACATCACTCCCAGAGATTTTGATGACCCTTGTGGCATTTTTACATCCATAAACATGTCTCTTAAAGGCATTTGTCCAATGGTTCAAAAGAAATGAGGGCAAAGGCCACATTTAGCTTGAGGGTGTGTCATTGCCAACTTTATTACTATTTAGCTATGTGACCCTTATTAACTTATAATTTCTATAGCCATAAAGTTTAGCAATTGATACCATCCTTAACAGCAACATTACAAAGACAAATAGCTTCTTTCTTTTTTTTAATCCTCACCTAAGGATATTTTTTCCATTGCTTTTTAGAGAGTGGAAGGGAGGGAGGCAGGAGAGAGGGGGAGAGAGGGATAAGGAAAAAGAGAAACATCAATGTCTCACATTGACTCATTAACTGGTTGCCTCCTGCACAAGGTCCGACTGGGAGTGGAGGGTGAACCTGCAACCCAGGTACATGCCCTTGATCAAGAATCAAACTCAAAACCCTTTGGTATGCGGGCTGATGCTTTACCACTGAGCCACACCGGCCAGGGCATAAATAGCTGTTTAACTTCAAAAGAAGGAAGGATATACATATAGATCCTCACTCGAGGATATATTTTTATTAATTTTTGAGAGAGAGAGAGACATCAATGTGAGAGAGAAACATTGCTTGGTTGCCTCCCCCCATGCACCTTGACTGGGGATTGAAACAACCTAGGTATGTGCCCTGACTGGGAATTGAACCTGTAACCCTTTGGTGCACGGGTTGACACTCCAACCAACTGAGCAACCCAGCCAGGCCTGGAAGCATGTATTTTATGGTCATATTTGTTTAATGAAAGAATTACTTACATAAATATAGCCAAGAACCAAGTAATTTTTTCTATAAGTTTCATTTAAATGTTAGTCATTTACCTTTTGCAAAGTCTTTAGTTCAAGGATAGTGTCTGTTGGTTGCACTCTTGAAATATATTTCTAGGGTAGCTACATTGCTTACTGGTTTTATCAACCAGTGTTGGTTAGGCAAAATTAAAGTTTAAAAGGAAACTTAAAATTGAATATTGTATTTGTAATATTTTCTTCACTTATATTAGAGAAAAATAATGGCTTTCAACGTAATAAAACTTCTTCAAACATAGAGGAAAAGAGAAAATATAACGAACATCTATAATCAACTACCCAGGTGCCATATTTGCTTCAGATTGTTTTTTTAAAAATCAATCATTACTGCCGAAACCGGTTTGGCTCAGTGGATAGAGCGTCGGTCTGCGGACTGAAAGGTCCCAGGTTTGATTCCGGTCAAGGGCATGTACATTGGTTGCGGGCACATCCCCAGTAGGGGTTGTGCAGGAGGCAGCTGGTCGATGTTTCTCTCTCATCGATGTTTCTAGCTCTCTATCCTTCTCCCTTCCTCTCTGTAAAAAATCAATAAAATATATTTAAAAAAAAATCAATCATTACAGATGAAGCTCTCTGTGTACATGTATGTCTTCAATCTCATTCGGCATTATATATACACAGAGATAATAACCAAACACTGAATTTGATGTTTATCATTCCTTTGCACATTGGAAACTTTTAAACCGTATGTGTATAAATCTATAAATAATACATTGTTTTGCATGCTTTACCATTTTATAATCATGGTATCATACTATACACATCAATATTTAACTTTACTTTCTCCTCAACAGTGTTTTTGAGACTTATCTACTTTAATACATGATACTGGGGATCATTGATTCTAAGTAAGTTATGTTATCCCACTATATGGAAGTATCACATTATTTTATTCTATTCTCCTACTCCATTTAGGCTGTTTCTACTACCTGGGCTGCATACGAATAAAATTCTGCCTTACAACACACCACATGGCGTTGCTGCAGTGAGACGCAGCTCTATCATGAATCATGAGTCAACATTTCTGTTGTGGAGCTGCTTGTTGCGACTTATAACTGGACAGAGGGAATCACATGCTGACTGTAAATGTCAGATGCTTGAAAAGTAAAGACAGAGTTTGAAGGAATCCAAGCTATACAGAGGATGAATATTGATTCCCTTTTACCCCAGAACATCAAAACACATTACTGTGGACTCGGGTGCTTTTTTTCAGATGTCTGAGTTCAGCTCTATAAATAATGGTTTCAGTGGAGTTTAGTAATTGGTTCCTGCATTGGTAATATAATCTTACCTTTGGATGAACATAAACAGGCAAAAGTCCAGGCTCATTTTTCTTTTTCAGGGTTTAAAAATGTGACAAATGCCAGATGTTGAACCAACATTAGATTTCACAGCATAACGCCAACACAGCATAATTGATATAGAGCTCATACCTCAAACCATTGCAAATTTTCCCCAATTAAAATGTCCAAATATGTATGACATGCTGAAATATCAATCAAACATCTCTTACCTAACCTTTGGTTTTAATCGATCCTAAAACAGGTCTACTCTGACTTTCTCTCAGTGGTATTAAGTTTCAACCACTCTGGAGGTCTACTGCCTATCTTTCAGAGTTCTCTTTGTAATCCATACTAGTCTCAGGGCTGCTAAGTCTTCTTCACTGAGTTGGATGATACATTGGTCAAGGTAAGTCAAGTCATCTGATGGTAATAACCCCCAAGTTAAAATTACTTACAGTCAGGTGTCTCTCTCTTCATGCTGTCAGTCGCAGTTATCTTCAGCTTTGTGCCATCATCCTGGGACCCAGCTGAAGGGCATCCTCTTTGTGGGACATGCTGTTCTTGCTGCAAAAGAAAAATATGACAGAACCAAGCAATTACTCTTAAAGTTTATGCTCAACAGTGGTATATATCACTTTCTTTCTCATTTCGTTGAACAAATGAAGGCATAAGGCCAACCCTGCTATTCAACAAGGGGAGGAGGTAAAATCCTACCACTGGGAGGGACAAAATTATTTGGGAACAATCTACCACAGAGGCTGTTTTCATTCTCAGATAGGTATGGTTTTAACTTTTGGATTATCCTATATAATCCTCTTTATATAATAAAAGCGTAATATGCTAAGTGTCCAACTGATCAGTCGACCATTCAGTCAACTGCTCAACCAGTCGCTATGATGCACACTAACCACCAGGGGCCAGGCGCTCTGACCAGTAGGTTAGCTTGCTGCTGGGGTCTGGTCAATCGGGACTGAGTGAGAGAGCTGGACATGCCCTGGAGCCCTCCCATAGTCCCTCCCCAGCCTGCTGGCCCCCATTGGCCCTGATCTGGACTGGGTGAGAGGGCCCCGATTGGCCCTGATTGACAGCCAGGCCAAGGGACCCCACCGGTGCACAAATTCATGCACTGGGCCTGTAGTTTACAAAATAAATTTTTTTTTTAAGTTTTCCTAATATACAAGTAAGACTTTCTTATCTCTGGGATGGGGGTTAGTTCAATTTAATGCTTTCTATGAATTAAAAAAAAAACAAAAAAAAACCACCAAAAACAAGCCCTAGCTGGTTTGGCTCAGTGGGTAGAGCCTCGGCCTGAGGACTGAAGGGTCCCAGGTTCAATTACAGACAAGGGCACATGCCCCGGTTGTAGGCTCGATCCCCAGTGTGGGGCGTGCAGGAAGCAGCCAATCCATGATTCTCTCTCATCATTGATGTTTCTATCTCTCTCTCCTCCCTCCCTCTCTGAAATCAGTAAAGAAATATATTTTTTGAAAAAACACCACATCTAGAATTAAAATCACTTTGAAAAAAATCAATAAATATCTGGAGGCTCAATGCATATAATTTTGATCTAAGTATAAACAATATTAACATAAACTGAGCTAATTGAAATATTTACTGTATCACTCTGAATGAAGGAAAAATAACTGATTAACTGATTTCTACCCCACTCCTATTCCAGCTATGAGGGGATCCCTCAAAAAGTATTTCATGTATCTTATTTAAATATTTTTTTATTGATTTCAGAGAGTAAGGGAGGAGAGAGAGAGAGAAAAATCAATGATGAAAGAATCATTGATTGGCTGCCTCCTGCACACCCGACACTGGGGGATCAAGCCCACAACCTGGGCATGTGCCTTGACCGGGAATCAAACCGTGACCTCCTGGTTCACAGGTCGACGCTCAACCACTGAGCCACGTCGGCTGGGCATAGTTAGTATTTTAAATGAGAACATTCAAATAGTTTCTTCAAATTTGATGAAAATTTCTCTCACCATTTTTGTGTAATGTCACAAGGAACAGAGGGTTAATTTATATAGGTAGCAAATAAAAATTTTTTAGATTTAATGGTATATGACATATGTATTAAGGTCAGTTTTCGTTGTTTGATTTTCGCTAGCAATTCTTTCTTTAGGACTTTTTAAAAAGTTATTTGTCAATAGCTGGTACCTGGGCCAGCTTTGCTTAATCTGACTGCTTTTGCAGCAGTCTCTATTTCAAGATACTTTGGAAATTCTTTCTAAAAATGAAGTAAATAATCTCATTTTGGGAAGCTAGCTTCTATTTGAGTGGTGTTTCATGATTAGAGGTTTTAAAACAATTCCCAGTTTGGCTTTTCAGTAATAGACCTGACAACGAATCACATTGCACAACAAAATGTATTCACTCAGAGAATAATGAGAGTAATTATTACCATTGCTATTATTATTGCTGTTAATAATCATTATTATAGCTAACAGAGGGCTACTGCCATTGTTCTAAGTGCTTTACATGTGTTGATTCACTTAATCTTCACAAGAATCCATGAGATGAGATACCAATATTGTCCCCATTTTACAGAAGACGGATTTATAATACTTACTTTAATGCAAATCTAAATTCAGCTTTGGAAAAATAAGTCATGTTTGGCAGGGCTTATCAGTGAGGCTAGGAAGTTGGCCAGTTCAAGCCGGAAACCAACAGAAGAAAGGGAAGTAGTAGCAGAAGCTTGTTTAGAGGTTTCCTGCTTACTTTCTTCTTTAAATAGAGGAATTTCAAAAAAACAAATAAAAAAACCTCAGGCAATTCTGATGGTAGTCAAAAGAGAATTATTGTCTATTCAGCTCTAGGTCAACAAATAGCCTTTTAGTTTTCGTGAAGGGCAAGATCTGGAACTTACACCTAGGTTACATTATGATCTTGAGACATTAGCCATTTATTAATCTTCAGAAGAACCTAGAAGCTCAGGAACGGTGCTTCTGGTTAGAAGAGAAACAAAGTAGGTGCATTCCAGCCTCTCCGGTGACGGCCGATTGCCTTCCCAATGGCTGTGAGCCCGCAACCCTTTGCAGGTTAGCTGCCCTTAATCCAGTAGCAAAGAGGAAGTCTGAGAGTAGCTCTAAGGACCCAGCCACATGCTAATCTGGAGAGCCACTTTCTATTTGTTGGTATCTTGGTGGACCATTGCACGTGTAACAAATGTTTTTATAGGGCTATCTTTTGTTTTATATGTTGAGTAGGTGAATAATAAACCTCATGAAAATAGTAATTAACTGCAATTCATAGTTCCAAAGTTGTACTTGATTAAAAAACCATTAGTAAAGATGAAAAAAAATTGGAGATGAAGAAAAGAACCAAATGAAAGCACTGAGTCACATTTTTATTCTATTTATGGTGATTTCAATTTGCTGTCCATAACTTTTTCCTTGGTCTTCTCTAAGGAGGGGTTACATTTCATCAGACTCTAAAGTTTTTCTAAATGTTTAGGAGTAATGTCTGTCTATTCTCACCAGTTTATTTTTGAAAGGAGAAACTCTAGAAAATAAGCTATTATAAGGTTTGCTTTTTATGTTTAAGTATCTATAAAGTATTTAAACCTTTAATCGTTGGAAAGAATTTTCATAGAAAAATTAGAGAAACTAAGAAAAAAGAACAGGGAGGAAAATAATAACTGGATTTGTCAGTAACCTGAATGTGGTTGAAAGGAATGCACCCACAAAATGTATTTAAAAAGTTATACCTAAAAGATGGGAGAATATTCAGGTTTATGTTATTGATAAATCAGAAAGGAGAGGTTAGGCAGAGGTAGTATTTATCTTTCTTACAAAATTTGATGTTCCTTTTCATGAGTATATTATTACTTTGATTCCTGTCAAATTTTAGTGACAGGTAACATGAAGTAGCAATAAAAGGCCTCTAAATAAATTGCAATTATCTTCACTTTTTTTTTTTTTTTATGTGATTAAGTGCTTTACACAATAGCTTTTTCCACGTTCTTCTGGTTAAGGAGCAGGTGGAGCCCTGGCCGGTTTTGCTATGTGGTTAGAGGTCAGGCTCCCAGACTGAAGGGGGTGAGGTACCTTGATCCCGCCACGATGGGGGTGCTTACAGGAGGCAGCCGCACTGATGTTTCCCTCTCACTGTCTCTCCCTCCCTTCCACTCTCTCTCTAAAAAAAAAAAAAAGGCCGAAACCGGTTTGGCTCAGTGGATAGAGCGTTGGCCTGCGGACTGTAAGGGTCCCGGGTTCGATTCCGGTCAAGGGCATGTACCTTGGTTGTGGGCACATCCCCAGTAGCGGGTGTGCAGGAGGCAGCTGATCGATGTTTCTCTCTCATCCATGTTTCTGACTATCCCTCTCTCTTCCTCTCTGTAAAAAATCAATAAAATATATTTCAAAAAAAAATATACTGTGTGCCCACCACCCAAAGTCAAGTCTACTCCTGTCACCATATATTAAAAAAAAAAAAAAAAAAAAAAAAAAATCAATGGAAAAAAATATCCTTGCCCAGCCCGGGTGGCTCGGCGGTTGAGCATTGACCTACGTATGAACCAGGGGGTCACAGGCCGATTCCCATCAGGGCACATGCCCAGCTTGCAGGCTCCATCCCCAGGGTGGGGCATGCAGGAGGCAGAAGATCAATGATTCTCTCATCATTGATGCTTCTGAGTCTCTCTTCCTCTCTGAAATCAATAAAAAAAAAATAGCTATCCATCCATCCATCCATCTCCCCTCGGGTGAGGATTAACAACAGCAACAACAACAACAACAACAAAAAAAAGAGCAGACAGAAAGAACTTAAAACATGGCAAGACTGTGACATGCCACAGGTTACCCATCCTGCAGGGACAGCCAGATTTCCTAATTATTCACCTGGTGCAATATTGTAAGATTCATTAGCTTTCTACGGTAAACCTGGTGATTAGTTCCTGACGCGCCTGACACGCACCCTTCCGGCTTCGTAAAAATCAGCCCATCAACCTTTGGGGATCTGTGCATTTAGACCTACTCGTTTCAAGGAGTCATCTCTGGCCCTCGCCGGTGTGGCGCAGTGGATAGCGCACGGGCCTGCGGACTGAAGGGTCCGGGGCACAGGCCCGGTCCCCAGTTAGGGACCATGCAGGCGGCAGCCCATCCAAGAATTCTCTCTCACCGTTGAGGTTTCTCTCTCTCCCTCTCCCTTCCTCTCCGAAATCAATAAAAATGTATTATTTTGCCAAGTGCATCTTAAAAAAAAAAAAAAAAAAAAAAAAAAGCCTAAAAATATCTATTTTAGATGGTTGAGCGGAGTGAACGTGTAGGCTCAGAGAGGAACTCAGAGCTCCCGATCCCGGGCTGTTGGGCTGCAGGTCCAAGAGGACGGGCGGATCCAGTGGCACCGGGCCGAACCCACGGAGGGAACCGGAACCCGGAGGCTTCTGTTGGAACGGGACGGAGCGGCTTTCACACTAGAAAAGCATCTTTCTCTCAAGCCAACGAGTGTCGAGGGGATCGCTGCGGCTCAGAAACACTTTTTGGAGATGCTGGTGTACATTCTTGAAAAAAAAATAAAATAAAATAAGGTCACCTTGGGCCAGGGCAGCTGCCGCCTTCGGGGACGGCCCCCCTCGCCGTCCGCCCGGCCCGACCGTCCACACGGCCGCGCCGCCTACCAGAGGGTTTGGCTCATGTTTTCCAAAACACTTGCCATCTGGGTCGTCGCCAGCCACGGAGACGTCCAAGTAAATGCCACGTTTGGGAGGCGGACCAGGCTCGTCGGGGGCTGCCTTCGCGGGGCCGCGGCCCTCGGAGAGTCGCCGCACGCCCTTACCCGTCGCCGGGGTCCCGCCGCCCGCCCGGTCTCCTCAGCAGCGGGAGTCCCCGAGCCCAGGGGCCTATCCGCTTCGTCCGTGACGACTCCTGAGCCCTCGGCTCCACAGCAGAGCGGCCGCGGGGTGCGCACAGCGAGAGCGGGCGGGGCGGGGGGCGGCCCCGAGGCCCGGCCGGGCTCCCCGCCTCACGCCTCCATTCCACTCCGCGGCCCGCCTCCGGCCGCTCCGCCGCCCGCCGCTGCGCGCACCCAACGCTGAGGGAAGTTTGACTGCTCCAGCCCCCAATCAGAAGAGAGGTCGGGAACCTGAACCAATAGGAGCTGGCGAGGTGGGCGTGCCCTCGGCGTGGCCCCGCCCCCGGAGAGGGAGCGCGGTATGTCCCCGGCCCCCGCCTGCACTTCAGCCTCAGTGCGGAGCCCTCGCCGGTGGGAGCAGCGGCGGCGGAGTCGGAGGCGGCGGAGTCGGGCTCGGAGGCGGCGGCTGCGGAGCGCCAACCCCACCCACACCCACGTCGCGGGCCCTGCCCTCACTCGTCCTCTCGCCGTCCCACGGGAGGGCGATCCCGGGAGGAGAGCGGCCGCCCACGCCCCGAGCATCCTTCCCCGTCGAGCCGGCGCGGGCTGAGCGGGCGGCATGATGCGGCTCCGAGGGTCGGCGCTGCTGCGGGACCTCCTGAGGCCGCCCGCCGCCGCCAGCGCGGCCCTGAGGCGGGCGCAGCCTCTCGCCACGTTCGGCCGGCGAGCCTGGGGCGGGGGGCCCGAGGCCGCGGGCCCCGCTGCCGCCGCGCGGCTCTGCCCGCGGTGGGGCGGGGGCGGCCGGCTGGCGGGGCCCGGCGCCAGGGGCCTGTCCAGCTCGCCCTCCGAGATCCTGCGGGAGCTGGGCAAGGCGGGCGCGCAGCAGCCGCAGGACCCGCAGCCGCAGGACCCGCAGCCCGGGGCGTCGCCGCCCGCGGCCCCGCCGGCGCCCAGCCCCAAGGACGGCCCCGCGGACGCGGACGCGTTCGGCCACAGCGAGGGCAAGGAGCTGGCGGCCGCCGGCGAGAGGTGAGCGTCTCCGCGGGGCGGGGCGGGGCCCGCGTCCGGGCGCGGCCCGCTGTGGGGCGGGATGGGAGCGGAGGTTGGGGAAAGAGAAAGAAAGATGCCGGGCGGCCTGCGCCGTCTGCGCCATGTGATTAGGCCCGGCCGCGCCCCAGCCGGCGCCCCTTCGCGGCCCCCACTTCCCTTCCCGGCCGGGGCGCGGGCCGCCCGCCCGCGTGGAGCCGCCGAGGGGCCGGGGCATGCCCTGGCGCTGCGCGTCCGCGCCCCGCGCGCCCCGCTCGGGCTGCGGCACCCGGGCTCCCGCCCAGCCCTCCGCGGGGGATGCCGCGCGGACGTCCCCGCCGACTGACACGCCGGAGCCGGGCGTGGAGCGAAGCCTGCCCCTCCCGGGCTCGTCGCTTTTCCAGGCTCCAGTGTCCTGCGTCTGCCCTCCTCCCATCCCTGCCAGCGTCCCTCCGGAAACCCAGCGTGGCCGAGGATCCTCGCAGTTTCCAGGGCGGAGATACGCGGGGCCGCGGAGAGCCATCTGGGGCACCGGAAGGAAGGTTTCCGAAAGGAGATGAGGAGCGAGGGGGTCACGTGGCCGAGGAGCCGGGGCTCGCGGTCCCGACCCCCTGTTCGCCCTGGGGACCACCGGCTTCGGCCCGTCGGAGGTGCTGCGTGAGATGGGCGGCGAGTTGTTTTTTTGGGAAATAGAGGTTAGAGTAACGAAGATGAAATGTGGCCGGTAAAACGCTAACTGAGAAACGCGAGCTAGAACAGTGGTAGGATGGGAGCTCATGTCTACCGCCCGGCCCGTTAGTCTTCCCGTGAGCCCGGTTTTCCTCCCCAGTGTGGGAAGCAGTTCCCTGGGTGGGTTGTCCTGTGGAATTGAAGTGGACGCCGCCCCGGTTTTCCCAGTGCGGCTACAGTTTACCTGAATGTTTTCTTCTTCTTCGTACCCTGCTGTTCTTCTGAGGCTGTACTGACATTACCTCCGGCCCCATACTACCGTACGTCAAACCGGAAGTGTGGTTCTTAATGCTTTTCAATCTCAGGTCAGCTTAATGTTTCCTGTAATTGAAGCGGGCACCTTCTTAAAACGTTCCAAGCTAAAGTTGTTTTCCCAGACTGGGGGGGGCGGAAAAAAAATATGTTGTTTTAAAAAAAAAAAAATCACTTGATGATGGGCAAAGTCTGGTATTTCGTGATGATGACGTGCTGCAGAATAGCCTTAGGACCTTGGGCACATCATTTAATACCTTCAGTGAGATGACTCACATCCCTTCAAGATCTAAAAAGCTAGACTTTTGTTAAATTTCCACCTCGTACGTTTTTTTAGGGACTAGAATGGGTATGCTTAATCTCATCTGATACCTTTATCCTCTGGTTTACCAGACGTGTAACTAGTTTAAATAGCTGTGCTCAAAGTCACAGAATTGCAAAATGCAATTACTGGCATTTAAAAGTTGTCCTTCAAGGCTATAGGATGGGACCTGCTTTCTACTGAAAACCCCTTCCAGTCTATGTCTCTTTAGTGGCTTTAGTATCCTTTTTCCAGAAGCTTGTGCCTTCATTAACTTTGAAACCCTGGCAATGACTGAAACCCTATTTTGGTTAATACTTATTGACAACCCCTACAAAATGTCCTCCTAGTCTCCCCAGACCTCAAAGAAAATCAGCCTAGGCTAGGGATCCATCAAGATTATTTGCTTAGATGCCCGGGAGTTTGAGTGATCAGTAAGATAGTCTTGTTTAACTCAATTAAAAGTTTGGAGAAATAGGCTAGACTGATTCAGGTACCACAGTTACAGGCATACCTTGCAGAACACTGTAATAAAGCAAATGTTGCAGTAACAAGCAAGTCGTAATCTTTTTGTTGGTGGAGAGCCTTGCCTTCAGTTTGTAAAAAACAACAAAAAAACACATCTCAATACCTAGTGCGATAAAGCTAAATGCAATAAAATGAGGTAATATATATATATATGTATGTATGATCCTGAGAGTTTTCCAATCAAGGATTTCAAGAGTGAACGCCAGCTGTCTCCAGTTTACATATAAAGTGAAGAGCACTGGCTTGAGATTGTGGAAAACTTTTTTTTTTATCTGGTGAAAGATACTATTTTCTGAATGTTCTGGTTTCCAATTGTAGCTTTCCTCCTTTCCATTTGCCTTTATTCTGGGAGGTAAGCTTCCAGTTGATTTTGTTATTCTTTCTGTTGCTCAGCTTCCAAAGCATAGGTCATCCCTCCAGCCGCAAACCACCTGGATGCCAGTGCTCACTCAGGACTGCCAGGTTTTATAGAGGGTTGTTAAAGGAAATAGCCAAGTGAAAAGCGAGTTAACGTTTTGGAAAGGGCTTACTTAGAACAGCATTCGGCATGTGTTGTATGCAGCAACTGTTTATTAAACAGGATGAACTTGCTTGTTTATTGTAAAACCTGACCAGGACATTGGCCTTTGAATTTTAGGACTACTCTTAAATATCTCATGGAAAATGGAATGATCTTTGCTCAGTTTTCCATGTAGTGCTCTTGTTTAATTTTGTTACTGTCATTCTCTCATTTTGGAAACCACTTTACTTGGCTCTCTCATTTTTTAAGTGGTTCTGTCTGCTTTCCTGACTCTCTGGGTTTGCTCACTGGGTAAACCCTGAGGCTGGGGCCTTTGCTGCTTTGCCATTTGTCTACCTTCTCAAGAACATACCCCTTTTCTCAGCTCTGACTCTCCTCTTTGTGTAGGTAATACCATCTCTCCTCCAAGCTCTGTTCTCACATTTACCTCCACATAGCTGATGACTTCAAACTTAAAATCTGTACCCTCGTATCCATTCTTTTGTCTCATTTCCATCTATTTTGCATACTGTTTCGAGATTATAGACTTTTAATTTCAAAAAAATCACTGTCCTTTCAGAAAACCAATATGGACTGGAATGAGTGTTACATAAAAGTCACAGAGCATGCTATCGCATTAAAGATTCTTCATTAACCTTTATACCAATGCTTGTCCAACATGGTCATTTTTATCACAGTGTTTCTTCTCTGTCAAGCATGCCATGCTTCGTTTCTATAAAGCCTAGAAGTATGTATATTCTAGGTCCCTGGGAAGGATTTGCAGGTGGGAACAGAGCATTTTAAGTTACTTTTTGTTGAGCAATTTATTTTTTAATTAGAAAGGAAAAGAGATATAACAGAAGGACCAGGTTGGGAAAATATCACAAGTATGCTCTTTAGAAAATAGGTAATTCAGACAGGGCACAACATTGAAAGTATTCCATTAAAATACCAGTGAGATCATTTTTACTCTATCAGATTGGCAGACTTTTGTTAAGTTAAATCAAGTGATGCAAAGGGTATGGGAAATGGGAACTCTTATGTTGCTGGTAGAAGTATAAATTAATTAGTTCAGCTATTTAGGAGGGCATTTTGGTAGTATATGTTAAAAATTACATACTCGTGCAATAATTGCATGTTTGCTCATCTATACAAAGTCACGGCACTTCAAAAATATTTTAAAAATTAGAATAATTAAAAATACTATATTAAAAAGTGAAAGTGACAGCAAAAGTGATTTCCTCTATCATCAGATACTGTGAGTTTGTTTTGGAAATTCATATTTAAAAAAAAAAGTTGAATGATTTCAGAGAGAAAGCAACATCAATGATGAGGGAAAATCATTGATTGGCTGTCTCCTGCACGCCCCCTACTGGGGATCAAGCCAGCATCCTGGACCTGTGCCCTGACCAGAATCAAACAGAGATCTGGTTTATAGGTAGCCAGCCGCCCAACCATTGAGCCACACCGGCCAGGCTGGAAGTTCATATTCTTAATAAATGGAAAGCAAAGGCCATAGAATCATTATATTCTATTGAGAATTGAATTTCGAAGTAAGGTTAAATACGTATGCATTGAATAAACAATGAGTTAGGTCTATAGAACAGTACTGATAATAAAGTTGAGATGGTATTTAGCAGATATAGATAATATATTTTGGAATTTAAAAAAAACCCTCTGTTGACATAGATGACAAATTCTGTTATGATCGTTTAATTATTTGCTTTTTTGTAAGAGGGAACATTTTCAGTTCACAAGCTAAAATCAAATTGAAAGTACAGTTAATTTTGAGATAAAATAGTTAATTTTTTCACTGGACCTCAGTCATTTTATTTGTGATTTACTCTACTAAAAATTTTTACTGGTATCAGTGAGTTTAAGTTTTGTTTTAATGGCATCATAACATAACATTTGTTGCTGCCTAATGTTTACATTAAACCACACATCCAGTTAGCAATGGATATGTCAGTATACAATCTGTAATTAACAAACTACATGTTAGTAATTAATGTTTAGGTGAAGTTCACCAATAGAGCGTGAATTAGACCCTGAAATTTAGTCTCCTTGAGTTTTAACTTCTAGTTTCCAGGCTTTCCTGTTTTACAAAGAAGTCTGTGTACTTCAGAATCCAGTAATTCAGGATAGGACTACCAAATAGAATTTAATCTTTTGTGTGTGTGAGGCAGTAGGTAGGGAAAGTAATTGGGGAGTAGGGCATTACTTTAGTCTGGAAAAAATAGAGGTCACCTTGAAGAGAAATTTGTTGCAGATATTTGTGGGTTACTTTGAGATTTACAAAATTATTCGAAACCAGTAAAAAGCTTCACTACTAGGTAAAGTAAAATTATATCTGTAGAAACTGAAAGTCTAATTGTAGAATTTGCATTCTTTAGGGAGCTCAATCTTTAAATCCTGTATAAGCCAAGGAGTTGCCTATCATTTTCTAAAAATTTATCTTTATTGTTGAAAATATTATAGATGTCCCTTTTTCCCCAATGACCCCTTGTCTGTGCCTTTTCACCCTTTAAGTCATTTGCTATTAAGAGGAATGCTTACCCAGTCAGCATGGCTCAGGGGTTGAGCCTATGAACCAGGAGGTCACAGTTGGATTCCTGGTTGGGGCACAGACCTACCTGGGTTGTGTACTGGATCCTCAGTGTGTGGCGTGCAGGCAGCTGATCAATGATTCTCTCTCATCATTGATGTTTTTATCTCTCTCTCCCTCTCTAAAATCAATAAAAATCTATTTTTTTAAAAAGGGAATTCTTAAGAAAGCCTAATGAAATTACATATTTACAAAAATAGTTACTAATAATTGATATCTCTAAGTGAGGTAAAGCGCTTACAGGTAGAGAGACTGTTAGTACGATGTTATCCTGGAATCTACTAAGGTATAAAATTGCTTTGGTTATGAAACAGTGCATATGAGTCATCACTGCACTTGTGATTTTTGTGACCACCTACAATGTGGTAGAAGCAAAATGTTAATGTAAGTCTTGGCTTCCTTTGGGAAGTATCTCTGGTTGGTATGTAACATTATTGCTTACTAAAGAAATGTTTATAGTGAAAACGCTAATTTTAAAACAGAACTATTGATATTGCATAATGAACAAAAAGTTGGTAGCCTTCAGGATTTAGGAATATTTTTTGCATACTAATTTCTGGTGCAGGCCAAAGAAAATTTTAAAAGTTGTCATGTTGCTGAGGTTATTTTGAGTGACATAAATAGATTCTTCCTGGTCGGAGTTACTGAAAGAGTACAGACTTTCTGAACAATAGTTTTTAAACTGTATGAAGAACTTTAAATATATTCATACCTTTTTAGGAACTTATGGTAGCAAAGTAAGCTGAGGTATAGGAAGAATTATTTACTAATATTTTGGCACATATTACAGAAATGCGGGGGGAAACCTGTGTTCAACATTAGTGGAGTTAAATGATGGTCCATCCACATGCCTTCCCTCTGCCCCTTCCACTGTTAGACTTAACGCTGTGCATGTGGACAAATGGCCATCAGCTGATAGGAACAGCCTGGTTATTTAGTTCCTCACGGAAAGCTGGCTTTTGCGCTTCTTTGGCTTGCTCTTGAGTACATTTCAATAAAGTCCAATCAGAACAGCAGCCCTAATTTAATTTAACCTCATCCTCACTTGGTACAGGATGCAGTTTCAACAAGACAACAAAAATTTAATCACGTAACATCTTCAAGGGTAAAAATGGGTTTTTGTCAAGGAAGCTGTAGGCTTAGGGTAGCTACCCACCATGGCCTGCTTTTCGTTAGGCCACCCCACATGGTTCCTTCTGGACTGGTGAGGCCCATGCGCCCCCCTGAGCCCGTCAGGCTTGGTGCGTGGCCCCTTTTTGTCCACACAGAGCAGGTAGAACCTAGGACTTTGAACCAAGGCCCAGCTTTGTAGGACTAATTCTGGCCGAACCACTTGAGTGTGTGATGTTGGATGTGCTGTTTGCCTTTGAGAGAGAGAAAAACATCAATGATGAGAGAGAATCATCAAACTGTTAATTGGGGACAGTTTTACCCAGCTTGCTTTACTGTTGAAGGGTTTTAAGATAAAATAACAGAAAGTCCTTTAAAAAAATCTGTTGCATATTGATATTATTTTTTATCTCACCCAAGGATATGTTTTTATTGATTTTTAGAGAGAGGAAGGTGGAGAGAGAAATACCATCGGTTGCCTCCCATACACGCCCCAACCCGGGATTAAACCCGTAACACCTTCTTTTTGGTGTACAGGACAGTGCTCCACCAACTGAGCCTCTCTCTCTAAAATCAGTCAGTAGCCGAAACCGGTTTGGCTCAGTGGATTGAGCGTCGGTCTGCGGATTGAAGGGTCCCAGGTTTGATTCTGGTGAGGGGCATGTGCGTTGGTTGCGGGTCATCCCTGGTGGGGGGGTGTGCAGGAGGCAGCTGGTCGATGTTTCTCTCTCATCGATGTTTCTAGCTCTCTATCCCTCTCCCTTCCTCTCTGTAAAAAAAAAATCAATAAAATATATTTAAAAAAAAATAAAATCAGTCAGTAAAAAATTTTTAAAATTAAATAAAGATCATTTGGGGGTGGTAGTTTCTTCTAACCCTGAAAATTAGGTATTTTAATGGACACATAGGTAGCGACAGGCACCGTAATTCATACATCCTATGCTCTGTTTGTTTACTGTTCTTTATAAACACCCAGTGAATGCTTACCTTCATTGCTTTGGTGATTCTATTTCCTTTGCCTGAAATTCCCATTTGTTGCCATGTTTCCAGCTGCTACCCATCTTGCAAGTGTAGCTCAAATTCCACGTCTTCTCAAAAAGCTTGACCTTACTAGGCCACAGTGAAGTACTTTTCAGTGATTCGATTCCATAGTTTCTTTATTATAATTCCTCCGTATGTACGTGTTCTACTTCCCTTAGGTTGTAAGCAGCAATTAATAACACTGACATGTCATGGATGGCAGTTAAATACATAGGAATTTTTTCATTTTTTAACAAAAATCATTTGTTATTTTAGGCAGGTATTTTGTGAGGGGAAAGTAAGGGAAGGAATGGGAAAAAGAAGGAACAGAGAGATGGATGGTGAATGGATCTTAAAGGGAGTGAGGGAGAGTAGAAGGAAAAGAATAAAAAGGTATGAAACGGGCCTTTCTTTGGGTTTATGAATCTATGTATATCCTATTTTAGTTTCTGAGTGTCATAACCATTTTATGTTTTTCCCTAGGGTATCTGGAGGGATCACTCGGGTTTATTAATAATTGATGTTAGTTTGAAAGCCTGCTATAATCTTTTTTGTCATTAAAACTTAAAGAATTCTCAAGGATTTTCTACTTACTATATAAGTTACTGAAAACTACGTTTTTAGCTTTTGAATTTTAATAGCAAAATATGTTATTGTGAAGTGTTGCTACAAAGCCATGTTCAATTTGGGGAGAAAAAAGGGACAAGAAAGATATTTGTAGTAATTTCTACCTGGTTGAAAGTTTGGGGAGAATCTGTACATTGGTTTGTTCACCAGATTGTTGAAGCTAACTCAGTCTCTGATCAGAGTCTGAGCTTTTAAAGGCCTGTGTAGGTAATGAGGGAGAATAAAAGGAAAGGAATAAAAAGGTATGAAACAGGATTTTTCTTTGGATTTATTAATCTGTGTATATCCTATTGTAGTTTCTGAGTGTCATAAACTAATTTTTATTAATTTTGACCATTTATTTTGTGAGAATATTTTTTAGAGATGATGTAAATCTCTCCTGTGGATAAAAATTAGTCTCTTGTTCAAACGCAAGTAAAAATTTACTTCTTTTGCTAGGGAATAACATGATCACACTAATTTTTTTGCACTATGGTACCATAAGGTAAGAAGTGTATTTCTATTTTATGTTATTTATGTAGCTTTTAGTGAAAGCAAAAAACCATTTACTGATGTGATAAATACATAGAAAGTTTATTCTGCAGGTTTTTTTTAAACTACCACTGTCATTTATTTGACAAACCATTTTCTGTAAATAATCGGTATGTTATTTTTCACTGACTTTTTTGACAGCTAGCTCAATTTTCTTTAAATATTAAGTCATTAGTATTGTTGAACACTGTTTAATGGTTTTAGATCAGGCTAAGACCAAGAAACATTGTACCTTATAAAAGTAATAATAGCTGAAACCGGTTTGGCTCAGTGGATAGAGCGTCGGCCTGCGGACTGAAGGGTCCCAGGTTCGATTTCGGTCAAGGGCATGTACCTTGGTTGTGGGCACATCCCCCGTGGGGGGTGTGCAAGAGGCAGCTGATCGATGTTTCTCTCTCATCGATGTTTCTAACTCTCTATCCCTCTCTCTTCCTCTGTAAAAAAAAAAGTAATAATAACTAGTAAGTTTGGTAGTCAGTATACTCTAGTGGTTAATGGTTTGGAATAAGAGAAACCCATCTCTGCCACTATGCAGTCTTGGGAAGTTTCATATGTCTGAGCCTCTATTTCCTCATCTGAAATGATAGAGCCATTCATCTTACCAACAAATAATAAGTTTATTGAGCTTCTATGTACCCGGAACCATAATGTATTTTGGGTAAAAATAGTACCTTCTGTCATAAAATTGTTGGAGGCATTCATTACATTAGACAGAATGCATGCTCTGAGAGTTTGTAACACAAAGTGATTGGTAAATGTTAGCTCTTACTTTTAAAATATCGTAAATACATTTTTAAAAGTTCTCTAAGAGCCAAAATTGTTTCAGGGAATAATTATATATCCAGGATATGTCATTAAATTAGGGTATGTGTTAGGTTCTTTTTAAACATTGGCATGAAATTCGTATATTTTAAGATTGACTTTAAAAACTAAAAGTTGTAATACCTTTGAACCACAACTATAAATTAAAATCAACTTTGCCGAAACCGGTTTGGCTCAGTGGATAGAGCGTCGGTCTGCGGACTGGAAGGTCCCAGGTTCGATTCCGGTCAAGGGCATGTACATTGGTTGTGGGCACATCCCCAGTGGGGGGTGTGCAGGAGGCAGCTGATCGATGTTTCTCTCTCATCGATGTTTCTAGCTCTCTATCCCTCTCCCTTCCTCTCTGTGAAAAATCAATAAAATATATTAAAAAAAAATCAACTTTAACATTTTAGGAAAGACTTTATAGTTGCATGTATAAATGTATATGCTATGTGGACCAACTCCATATTCTATTGTTTTTTTAGATAGAAATATATGGATCACTAATAATAGGGAAGTAATTATGTTAAGTAATAACTAAATACATGTGGTCAGTCTTATTAAAGTATCGAGGACATATTTGGACAACTGGAAAAGCTTTTCTTTTTTTTTTTTTTTTAATATGTTTTCATTGGTTTTAGAGGGAGAGAGAAACATCGATGAGAGAGAACCATCAGTCGGCTGCCTCCAATATGCCCCCTACTGGAGGATGGAGCATGTGCCCTGGAACGACGCTTAACCAACTGAGCCATAGCAGCCAGGGTGAAAAGCTCCTTTTAACAGTGTAAAAACCCAATTTTAAACATCCTTATGCTGTGTGATAGTTTAGTTTACAAATGTAATTATAGGATTTTCCTTTGAAAGTTGCCATTATACCATTGCTAGTCTTGAACTGACTTAGTATTAAGGTCTGAATTTAAGAAAAGAACTATTCCCTCCTTCCTTTCTAATTTTCTCTCTTGCTTTCTTGAAATACAGGTAAAGTCCTTTCCAGAATATTTCATATATTCACACATAAATGTATCTACACAAATGTATATGTTTCTCCCCCGTTTTGTTAAATAGTGATGGGTGGGGAATGGCTTAATCTGCCTTAGATCTGTAATCCTTATAACATCACTATAATGCTTATGATAGTATTGTTGGACAGAATAATGAAACATGTTAATTTCAGTTTCAGGGCTCCCCAAAAAAGACATTTAATAGGTTCATTGTAGTTTGTTTACTTGAAAGCTTTTCTTTTTTAACTTTATTATTGATTTGAGAGAGAGGGAGGGACACACACAGAGAGAAAACATCAACTTGTTCCACTTATTGATGCACTAATATGTTGCTTCTTGTATAGTTCCTGACTGGGATCAAACCCTCAACCCTGGTGTGTCAGGACAGTGTTCTAATCAACTGAGCTACCCGGCCAAGGCCTACTTGAAAGCTTTTCAATGATTAGGAAAAACTCCTTTCTTGTTTAAAAGTTTGATTAACCATAGCATCTTATTATACTAGCTAATTAGTTAATTAAGATTTTAATGTATATTTATGGTAAAATTTTTGTTCTAACAGTCTTTATGATTTGTGGCATTTGATCTGATATGTAAGCCTAGAACACTTTAGCACTAGTAACTAACTACTACCATCAGTTGAGTACTTACTCTCTGACAGGCAGTGTTCTAAAGGTATTGAATGTATGAGCCAACAGTAACCCTGTGAGATCTCCTCTTCTTCGATGAGGAAACAGAATCACAGGAAGGTAACTCAGTTTAAGTATTATAGCCAGGATTCAAGAACTTTTGTGCTAATCTTTCCTATCCAATACATAGTTTCTCTCCCTTAGATTTTACAATCAGGTTAAATATTTGAATAACTAGAGGCCTGATGCACAAAATTCATGCAAGAGTAGGCCTTCCTTCCGCTGGCTGCTGCCACCGGCTTCCCTCTGGCACCCAGGACCTGGGCTTCACTCGCAGCCCCAGCTTCCTCTGGAAAGTTGTCCAGAAGGACGTCCAGTCTAATTAGCATATTACGCTTTTATTATAGATGTGTAAATATAGTCATAAATTTTTTTTAAAAGAGCAACATTTTGACAACTTGCCTGAACATTCGCTGAGCTCTGTAATTAATATTGGATGGTTGTATTAGATTGTGCAGGAAGGTACACCATAACAGATGGCTAGGCATTAGCACAACTAGGAATGGTCATCAAGATTTTAAAACTGGGATTAAAAAATATCTGTATTTAAGAATGAATCATTATTGTTTTTCAGTGTGGTTTCAGTAATACTGGTTTAATTTTGATAAGTCGGCAGTTAATATTGTCTGGATGAGTAGATCAGTTCAGCCTGGTTCAATGAATATTTAATAATGGATGTAGCTAAAATCCTCTAGAATGTTCACATGAGGGATTAATTTTCTCTTCTTTTTTTCCCCTTTAGTAAAATAAAACAGGGTCTGTTACCTAGCTTGGAAGACTTGCTGTTCTACACAATTGCAGAAGGACAAGAGAAAATACCTGTTCATAAATTTATTACAGTAAGTTTTTATACTTCTCTAAAACTTGTTAAAAATCAGCAATACTGAATCAATACAGAAATACTGAAATGTAATCTTAAAGGTCATTTGACATGTAGATTCTGACACTATTTCTCTTAATGTTTTCAAATTTTCATTATGCTCATTTCAAGGTAATCAGTGAAAGAAAAAGAATGAGAAACTTATCCACAAAGTGTGTAATAGTAACACTAAAATGCCGTATACTATATATTCAGGTCCTGGGTAGAAGTGTTTATGTACAGGAATAAAAACTTGTAGTTGGAAAAAGCATATACATTACTTGCACTATATATTTACAAACTCTTATTTTTTTAAAAACAGGCACTCAAATCTACAGGATTGCGAACATCTGATCCCAGGTTGAAAGAGTGTATGGATATGTTAAGATTAACTCTTCAAACAACATCAGATGGTGTCATGCTAGACAAAGATCTTTTTAAAAAGTAAAAATTTCTGCCAAACATTTAATGGTGATTGCTGTGCTATATGGTGATTTTTATTTTATAACAAAATCGCATCGTTTAAGGCCAGTGCTTCCTGTGTAATTTATAAACATCAATTGTTTGAAAAACTTGGTGCACATTAAGGTTTCCTAATACATTGGGGCTATTGTATACCTTCTGTGAAACTGCTCTAGAGAAATGTATCCGTGGATGCTTCCAATGGATAGTACCTGGGGATTGCATTCAC
This sequence comes from Ia io, assembly GCA_025583905.1. Lineage (NCBI taxonomy): Eukaryota > Metazoa > Chordata > Mammalia > Chiroptera > Vespertilionidae > Ia > Ia io. The sequence goes on from JAJQQW010000014.1 coordinate 3,543,692, forward strand.
TTGACATAGAGCCTCCGCTTTGTCCTGCCGTGGCTTACATTGATCTCCACTTCACCTGATTGTCTTGCGGCTGTCTGAGCATGGTCTCTGCTTCCTTCTCACAAGGTGACTTAGAGGACATCATAAAATGAGAAGGCTTCAGACAGCCGGTATTCCTAAGGCTTACAGTTCTTCTTTGTCTGTTTCTCTCCTCTCTTTAGTTGTATTAATACATAGGCTTTTGACTACATTCATTTTCCTCAAATATTTAAAACTAAAGATGACTTCGGAGATTAATGCCTCCATTGGGTAGATTGAGCACATTTTTTGCTTCCCTATACATGCCTATGTATTATTTATCTTCATTAATGTGTCCCTACTAGTCTGGTTACGTAATGATTTAATGGACAGCATGGTGTAATAGTATTTTAAACTACTAATAAAGTAGAAAGCAGTATAAACTTGTCAACATTACTGTAAGACAGTGGCTTTTTTTCAGACCATAGGATTAGGTTGAAATCCCAAAGAATTCCAGTATCGACCTTGAAAATTTATTTGTATGTCTATATGTATTTATCTTTTATTTTCTTATGGGGATTGGATGATTTGTTCTAGATATCTCCTGGGAATATCCTGGAGTTTTAAGTTATCTAAAGGTGTGAGGATTTTTAACTGAGATCCTTCACAGTTTCCTGGCATGCTGTAAAGCATTGCTGACAGTTTGGGACTGTCTTTTCATCACAAGGTTCATGATTCTATTAATTCAGCTGACCTAATAAAGTATAGACTTTGGCATATCTGAGAATGAAGTTGTCAGAGACCTGTTGATAATAGCAATGAGGATTTGCTTTGAAATTTTAAGTGAAAGCAGCATTTCACACTTTTTTAGTACTGTTTAAATTTTTTTGTGCTCAATAAACATGTTGCTATGATTTAATCTGAAATTAAAAGTAATTTAAGTACATTGATTATAAATCCAGGAAACATAAATTTTTCTACCCATAATTACATAAAAAACAACCACCATTATTTTAAACACTAATCCAATAATTCAACAAAATTGATTATTGTAATATAGGCAGTTCCCAATAGGACAAATGTGTACTAGTATGTAAGCAGGCAGAAAAGTCTTAAGTCTGTAGGCATAAGGGTTGTTCTTTCCAGCCCTAGAATGAGTTGATTTTAAACCACTGAAAATTAACCTTTTCAAAATAAGTTTTCTAGTTAGTGTTGCCAGAAATAAAACTACTTCACCTCCATGCAGGTGGGAATGAGATGGTATAGTGAAATTCATTTCCCCAGAAAATAATTTATAAAGATTTTATTGAAGGCAGTATTTTTGATGAAAATACATTTTTGGTTAACATATTTAGCCTTTGAGGATAATCTGAGAAAAACCTATTATGTATGACTTTTTTTAAAAAATTGATTTCAGAGAAGAATGGAGAGGGGAGAGGGTTAGAAACATCAATGATGAGAGAGTCATCACTGCTGCCTCCTGTACACTCCACACTGGGGATCAAGCCTGAAACCCAGGCATGTGCCCTGACTGGGAATCAAACCGTGATCTCCTGATTTATAGGACAGTGTTTAATCACTGAGTTGTGCTGCCAGGCTGACTTCTTTTTTAAATGGGAAAATTAGTTCTGAGCATATTGTTTGGAATATAATCTATTTGAAAGTCGGAGACTGCCTGTTAGTCAATTATTTTTAATGCTAATAACCCTTAAAATTAAAAGAAGTAGGAAATTTATGTTGAAAATGAATGCCAGATTCATGCATTTTTAACCATATAAGTATTAGAATTAATTTTATGTGAATAATTTTTGGTCTATTCTCTTTTGGGGGAAAATGAATGGTAATCTTTGCATTTGTATAATGTTTTAATTGTCTTTAAAAAATTCAGGGTTATTTTACTTTTGTAAAATACGGACTATACAGTTTTGTTAATTATAAAGTCTCCTTTTAAAAGTGCTGATAATTTTAAATAGTTAAAATAGTTGGTAGTAGGTTAATAAAATTTGTTTGGCAGTTCTCATTTTCTCATGCATAATTGCTTAAAAATAAGGATGTGTATTTGTTTTGATACAGATACAGCGATTTAAGGTCAGGGATTGTCTTAACTTTTCTGCGGAATAATGTATTCAGTATATTTCTTGCAACTCTCATGTACAAATTGAATTGCTCTTTGGAATATATTGGTTGTTAGAAATGAATGCCAAAATTTAATACTTTTTAGATTAACATTATGAAGGTATCAAAAAATTTATCAAAATTTACTGAAGTAATACTTGTTATCTCTGGAGTAGCAATTATTTCTACATATATAGGTTAATAATGGAAAATAGGACTATAATTTTTTATGTTCTGATTGGGGCACATCATTATCACTGAAAACCTATTTTATATCTTTTTAATTTTATGTTGATCAAGTGAGTATATATTCTGAATTTGTATTAATAGTTAAAAGTGAGTAGAATAATGTAATTATTTTGGTGAGTCAAATAATATAAATCAAATTATACTACATTATGTATATAATTTCATTTAAAATTCATTATTTTTATAAGCATTTTAATGTTATTTAAGAGACATTAATCTGACTAAACAAACAAAATTTTATCTACATTTTTTAGCTGAGAAATGCAAATTTTTCAAAATGTAATTCAGGAAAAATATGTTAAAATACAAACTTCAGCTTTTTGGAAATACTAGTAATCGTTTTATAGGAACTAAGAGATTAAAGTCTAATTTTTGTTAACTAAATTCATGTTTAAAATAGTTTCATTCATTTTTAGAGAGAGATGGAGAGAGAGAACATGGATGTGAGAGCGAAACATCAGTTGGCTGCCTACTGCATGCCCCCTACCAGGGATTGAGCCTGAAACCAGGGCCTGGGATAATGCCCAACCAACTGAGCCACACTGGCCAAGGCTAAAAACTTGTTTTTAGATGGTCTTGATATTTAACCTGATGGAATGTTCTGTTATTTTAATCTTTGATATAATTTTTTTGGCAATCTAATTTATTTTGTAATCTTGTTCAACAGCTTATAAGCAACTCCATGAAAGGCTGCTTAAAGGAAAGAAACTGTAGAAAGAATATAATTTCTAGAATTTAGTTTGTTGTATAAAATGATTAATTTCTCTGTTGTTTAAATATTCTCCTAATATTGTTATTACCAAGTACTCATATTTGAAGGGCATTCAGTCGACTTATTTTTTTCTCACATTCCACAGATGTGTTCAAAGCAACATTGTTTTGTTGACGCAAGCCTTTAGAAGAAAGTTTGTCATTCCTGACTTTATGTCTTTTACTTCTCATATCGATGAGTTATATGAAAGCGCTAAAAAGCAGTCTGGAGGAAAGGTAACATTTTAATTGAATATTTCCCTAAACCAGTCACTTAATAAATTCAACTCAACTTGTGGTATAGAGAGTCAAGTTGTTAGTTTTCTTGTGTTTTTGCTAATTATCTTTAAGTTAAATGAAGCCATTGGATAAAGTACTTTTAACATTTTAAATATTTGAGCTTGTTATTTTGGCTAACAAGTAATCTCAGTTTATAAATTCTTGATTTTCAAATGATTGAGATGGATTTTAACTTTACTGGGAATTTCTGCAGATACGATATTCTCAAACATTAAATATTTTTAGTTTTAAAAATCCTCTAATACTAAGAGTTACTAATTTATTTCTTCATATTGAAAGGTTTTAGACAATGAAACCCTACTGGTATGACCCTGATTAAAGAAATTCTCTATTTCTTTCCTTATTAAAAAATACTCAAATTCGAATTCCTCTTTTAGACTCTGTGCTTTCCTAGGAAGAGAGAGTACTTTGAAAAAACAGACGGGATGGTGGAGACTGAGAGAAATCACGTAGATTTCACCTGTAATTCTCAAAGCTGTTGTGCCCTTAGTTATTATGAATATTGTTATAAAAAACTACAAAGCCACTAAGTGCTATAAAGTATTCATTGGTGGAAACTAAATTGAGATGAAATTTTTGGTAGACTAAAGCAGTGGTCGGCAAACTCATTAGTCAACAGAGCCAAATATCAACAGTACAACGATTGAAATTTCTTTTGAGAGCCAAAAACCAACTTCTGCGCATGGGCCACGAATTTTCAATCGTACAGTATGTGTGCGCCCACATGTGGCATTTTGTGGAAGAGCCACACTCAAGGGGCCAAAGAGCCACATGTGGCTCGCGAGCCGTAGTTTGCCGACCACTGGACTAAAGTATTATTTTCTTGTATTATATCTGTTAATTTCTAATATTTTGATTAGGTTGCAGACTATATTCCTCAACTAGCCAAGTTCAGTCCTGATTTGTGGGGTGTATCGGTTTGTACAGTAGATGGACAGAGGTAAGTTTCTTTCAAATCCATGAAAACCATCAGTCATTTGTAAAGTATGAAGTCATTTGCAAAACATGCAGGATTTCATGAAGTTTATGAAATTTGTCTCTGGGAAATGCTCACACTATAGGCACAGCCACTGACAGATGAGGGTCTAGCAGAATTATAGAAAGGATAATGATATGAGGTTACTTCGGAGAGAATGATTTGATTTTAAAAAACAGATGAATTAAGGAGAGGCCCTTGGAAAAATGGATGAAGTCGGCAATATTTTTTTAAGAATGATTTTTTTTTATTGTGCTGTGAATCAGACATAAAGATTTAGTATCTTGTTGTAATTTGATTTTGTCAGTTAAAAAGAAAAACTTATTTTTTTCTTCATTTGAGGACTTAGCTCAGAGGTATCACCCAAAGTAATTCTTTTTTAAATTAAAATATAACATGAAATAAGGTATGCAACACCTACGTGTACACAACTTTATTTATAGCATAGATGTAATTTACCCTAGATTTTGTGAAAACTAACAGGTCATTTAGCCTTACAATTTTAGGTTTATTTCTGAAGAAAATGTCCAATTAAAGCTTCCCTTCCCCATTTGTTAAATTCTGATCTGAAGTGCCTTTATTCTAATCTTTTCATTATTTCTTCTTACTCTCCTCAAGTATTTATAGTAAAAAAAACATAGTTTAGTTTATTCATTGCCCAGAGATCATATAATACTGGAAGAGCTGAAATTAGCACCTAGGTCTCTTAACTTACAGTGCATTTTGACTAAATGTTAATCTAGTCTATTAACATTTTATCCTCATCTGGGCCTGTAAAATGTACTAAAAGGCCATGAAAGGACACAAATCAAGGAGAAAATGTGGCTTTATCCTAATGGAGCACATTCCAGTAGGCAGTGAGGAAATGGTTTATCATGTAATGGAAATGTTTATATTTAGAGAATCATTATTATGTAATGCTTGCACATGGCTTTTCTCTTAAACATTGTGTGTAGAGGTGATTCTTTTAGTTTAGTTTTCTTATCTAGAGAATTTTAAAGACTGGACTATGTTTATTTTATTTATTTATTTTTTATTAATCCTCACCAAAGGATATTTTTCCATTGCTTTTTCTTTTCTTTGAGAGAGAGAGTGGAAGGCAAGGGGAGAGAGAGAAAGAGACGTTGATGTGAGAGAGACACATCCATTGGTTGCCTTCTGCTCATGAGCCTGCAACCATAGTATGTACCCTTGACTGGAATCTATATATGTAAAAGCCTAAGGGACCATTATGACTGTTTGCTATGACTCACACTGACCACCAGGGGACAGATGCTCAAAGTAGGTGCTGCCCCCTGGTAATCATTGTGCTCCCACTGCCAATCTCCTGTGGTCCTTCCCCCCGGCCAGCCGGCCCCTGTAAGCCCTGATCGCCAGCCAGGCTGAGGGACACGACCCGTGTACGAATTCGTGCACCGGACCTCTAGTCAAATATAATGCAAATATCTCTCTGTAATTAAGCTTATGTTATAATGGCGTCAGTGAGGATTTCTCTACTTCATGTGCATCCCAATTTGGTAATATATGAAGCTTTTTTATTCTGTTTTTATCTACATGGTGATAAATGATTACTATTAGTGCTAGTTATACTGGATGCCATATATAATGGTGCTGGAATTGTAAGTAGATATGGTTGACAAAATGAAGCATTTATTGATAGGGTCTCAGAGAATGGTATTGAATCTAAATTGTGCTCCATTTAAAAATTAACCATGGTTTAGCCGAAACCGGTTTGGCTCAGTGGATAGAGCGTCGGCCTGCGGACTCCAGGGTCCCAGGTTCGATTCCGGTCAGGGGCATGTACCTTGGTTGCGGGCACATCCCCAGTGGGGGGTGTGCAGGAGGCAGCTGATCGATGTTTCTAACTCTCTATCCCTCTCTCTTCCTCTCTGTAAAAAATCAATAAAATATATTTTAAAAAAAAAAATTAACCATGGTTTAGCCATGATTAAGGCTATGAGTAAAAAAACAAGTGACTAGTTTCTAAAAGGGCTAAGTGGTTTTATATGATTGAATACAGGAGGGCCATACCTGCTTGCCCTGAGGAAAATTTTTACATTATTAAATTGTCTAATTTGGAATTATTTTATTACCCGAGTACTTTTAAGGTTTGGCTTTATTTGCACTGTTCCTCTTAAAATAAACATACGTTTATTTTTTAATATCTAAACTTGTTGGTTGAATTATGGGGAAACCATTGCAAATTAGCATTAACATGTAAAAATAACACAGGTGATTCCAGTTTATCCTAATTATTATTTAATCTTCTTTTAAATAGACATTCTATTGGCGATACCAAAGTTCCATTTTGTCTTCAGTCCTGTGTAAAACCTTTGAAATACGCCATTGCAGTTAATGACCTTGGAACAGAATATGTGCATCGATATGTTGGGAAAGAGCCAAGTGGATTAAGATTCAACAAGCTGTTTTTAAATGAAGATGGTAAGAATTATATAAAAGTTGGTCAGAAAAAAGATGTCTTTACTATGTAAACCTAAGTGGGTCATTTTTTGGAGGGGAAAGTAAAAGCATTCATAATTTCATTTTTCATAGAATTCTGTGAAACCGGTGGAATGTTTTAATCACCTACTTTTTTTTTTTTAATATACTTTATTGATTTTTTACAGAGAGGAAGAGAGAAGGATAGAGAGTTAGAAACATCGATGAGAGAAACATCGATCAGCTGCCTCTTGCACACCCCCTACTGGGGATGTGCCCGCAACCAAGGTACATGCCCTTGACCGGAATCGAACCTGGGACCCTTGAGTCCGCAGGCCGATGCTCTATCCACTGAGCCAAACCGGTTTCGGCTAATCACCTACTTTTTAAATGGTTATTTTAGGCATCTCATACCACTGGAAAGTGGAATAAGGATAAGGTGGGGGTGGGAGCAGGTTAAGATTTTTACTTTATAATCACATAGGGGAATAGCTTTATAGTAAAATTTCACACTATCTGGGATTTGCTATCAGAGAATTCATGGAGTGCAGCTGGGAGTGCTAGGTGTGACTGTTACTGTATGTTGGTAATTATTGAAGCTAAAGGATAGATATACATGGGTGTTCATATTTCTGCGTTTGTATATTGTACTAGGGGCCCAGTGCACGAATTCATGCACCTTGAAAGGAACTGTGGGCTGCGAGGCTGCAGTGGGCAAAGGGGCGGGTATCGGCCCATCCTCCGGGCCTCCCTGTCGCGGCCCCCCGGTTCCCTGTCTGCCGGCAGCCCTGCTCCTGTTGCTGCCCCCACGGGCTGATGGTGCCAGCCCCACTTGCACCCACTGCTAGCACGGAGCCGGCGCTGTCAGCGGGTACGAGTGGTGGCTGCTGCCCCCATCGCCCCTCAGGAGCCAGGGGGAGGTGGAGAAGACCTCAGCAGGTGTGAGCGCCAGGTGGGACTGAATTTTCAGTAACCACCAGAGGCTCAACCCAGTGACAGTGACCAGTGCCCCCCCCTTGGTCTGGTGCCCCCACTCACCTGCTCCACCATCCCGCCGTAGCCAATGCCCGCCATGTTCCTCACCCGCCCCCTGGTTGTCAGCGCATGTCATAGTAACCGGTTGTTCAGTTGTTTGCCATTCAGTCTATTTGCATATTAACCTTCTGTTATATAGGATAGGATAGGATAGGACAGGATAGGATATATTTGAAAACTTCCATATGTTTTAAGTGGTGGCCCTGATTGAGAGAATGTTTTTGCTTTTTCTGTTTTGTAACATTTAATATTTGAAAGAAACATTTTACGTTAAATAGTTAGACAACTAACAAGCCTTATTACTTTGTAGGGATCCAAAAGAAAAGGGAAGACAAAGGTAGTTAGTACTTTTGATCCCTTAGCAGTTGGTGTTTTAAAGTATATTTTATTGATTTTTTACAGAGAGGAAGGGAGAGGGACAGAGAGCTAGAAACATCGATGAGAGAGAAACATCGACCAGCTGCCTCCTGCACACCCCCCACCGGGGATGTGCCCGCAACCAAGGTACATGCCCTTGACCGGAATCGAACCTGGGACCCTGGAGTCCGCAGGCCGACGCTCTATCCACTGAGCCAAACCGGTTTTGGCTGCAGCAGTTGGTGTTTTAAATCTACATATCAACGTGTAGATTTGTTTCTATCTTTCTCAGGCACATGCTAGGTTCCTCATTGAGTAAGTTAAGATAATTGAAAAAAGTGAGAGTGAGGGAATTCAGTAGTTGCAGTAATGGTTTGGAGAAATACTTTTGTATTTTTTCTTTATTTTGGATAAAAATGAAATGTGATTTATAGTCATTGTTTTATTTTTTTAGTGAAGTTAGAGGGTATTTTCTCAGGTTTCTTTTCCTATTTGAGAACGATTTCATTCTTTTATCATCATAATCTTTCTAACCTGATGCTACATTTGACTTTATGGAGATTACCATAAACTCGTAACTTCAGTAAGGACAGTACATGCAGAAGTACTTTATTAAATTCACTGAAATCAAGTTTTAATGTGGGGAAAAAGATTTAATATGGGAAGAAGAAAAATTAACATTTTTCTATGTAATGTAAAATAGAATAATCTAGGAGGTTCTGGTGAATTGATTGGTGGTGGTTGTTTTTTAATCCTCACTTGAGGATTTGCTTTCATTGATTTGTCGAGAGAGGCCGGGAGAGAGAGAAAAATTGATCGGTTGCTTCCTGTACGTGCATGGGGCCTCAGGGAATCACCAGGGCGGGGTGAACAGTGATTGTCAGGTTGATGGGACTCGGATATGGTGCCTCCCTGCACCGCAGCAGCAGGGCTCAGCGGTGAAAGCATGGCCTCTGCCAGCACTTGTGTCTGTGAAAAAGCTGCCCCTCCGGCCCTTGCCCCAAAGCCAGACAACTCAGTTCCTCCCTGTTTGTATTTCCCTGGTGCCTTTGGAGCTGCTGCCCCTGCCCTGGGGGTCAGGGAGTGAGTCCAAATAGTCCACATGCAGGCCCTTTAAGAGGAGTGCCCTCCATCTTAACTATAATCCCTGCTGGTCTTCACAGCCAGAAGTTGTAGGGGTTTCTCTTCCTGGCACTGGAACCCTGGGCTGGGGAGCTTGGTGTGGGTCTGGGACCCCTCAGTTTTCAGGGGGCCTCTGAGCTGCGAGTTTCCCTCCTAATTTTTAACTTACACACGTGGGTGTGGGAAAAGCCTGTTCAAGTCTCTGCCCCTCCTACCAATCTGCATTTGGCTTCTTTATATCCTTAACTATAGAACTCTGGTCAGTGTGAGCTCATGCTGTTCTCAGTTATGGCTGTACTGTAGTTTAGTTTTAATTTTGATGTGATCTCTGGAGGCTGCCAGTACCACCTTTACCTATTCTTCTATCTTGACCAGAGTCCTCTGTTGAAGCGTTATGACTTGCTGGGGTGCTGGTGCTGTTGTTACCCTAGTTTACAGATGGAAAACTGATGCACAGTGAAGATCTGTCAGTTGTCCATAGTTAAATAGCTAGTAAATGGCAGAATTAGGATATTTGGATGTGCTCTTAACACTACTAATCACTGCCTTATGTACATGAATTTTTGTTCACATATATAATTATTACTAGAGGCCCAGTGCATGAAATTTGTGCACTCGGGGGCGGAGGTTCCCTCAGGTTGGCAGTCAAGGAGCCCGGGGGGGGGGGGGGGGGGGGGGGGGGGAATGTCCAACTGATGGCTGGAGCAGGCCTAAGCACTGCTGCGGAGGTAGGAGAGGCTCCTGCCACTGCTGCTGTACTTGCCAGCTGTGAGCCCAGCTTAGGGCTTCTGACCGAGTGGCGCTCCCCCTGTGGGAGTGCCCTGACCACCAGGGGGCAGCTCCTGTGTTGAGCGTCTGCCCCCTGATGGTCAGTGCATGTCATAGCAACCGATCATTCCACAGTTCGGTTGATTTGCATCCGCTAGGATAGCAGCTTCCTAGAGGTTCATTACTAGTTTGATATGTAAGTGATTTCAAGTGCATTCCTCCACACTCCCCACCGTCCCCCCAAAGAAATAGATATATGTTCACGGGAAAAACCTATGCATCGCAGAAAATGATATCAGGTATTCGAAATAATGCTATTGCTTTTATGTGTTTCAGATAAGCCACATAATCCTATGGTAAATGCTGGAGCAATTGTTGTGACTTCGTTAATAAAGGTAAAATGTTGACATTTCCTTTTTACCTAATACATTTTTTAAATAACGAAAGCATAATGTGAATTTTGGGTTATTTATGTAGAACTATAAAAAGTTTTCTTTTGGTATAAAATGAGGATATCTATTAATGTAAAAATAAGTGACATAATTTGAAAGCAGATGACTCATTGTAAACGTCAACAGTTATTCTTGACCTGAAGATCTGGCAAAAGTTCAGAGTCTGCTGAGCAGTAGGCACAGCGTTTCTCCTTCAAGTTGTGACGCTTTTCTCTTTCTGCTCCTTTTGGCCCTTTTAACGTGAACAGATGTGAACAGTTAGAAACATGTTACTGTCTAATGTGTGTCTTCAGCACATATAGGGACAGATGTCCTGGTACTTTGTGTTACGGCAAAGTACATTCACCCTCTAATAGTCGCAAGTCTTTTACATTTTCATTCGAACTTGTTTTATTTGGTTTACTTCAGTCATACTAGCTAATAATTGAAATAATTAAGACTTACTCCAATTATTAAGTTACATTATTTTTATTATGCTTTGGTTTGCATTACATGTTTTAATTTTTAAAAAATTTTTAGTGTCTGGTTTGCTTTAATAATTGGAAGCTCTAATGTAATGTTTGAAATTAGTATTTGAAAATAGTTCTGTTGTGTGATATTGTTTAGATTTTAATTTTATAAATTTTATTTATATTCAAATAAATTTCATTTGTATTTGGAACATATATGTGCTGTCTTAGTAAATCTGTGCCTGTGTGTTCCAAGCTTGAAAAGGTAAATGTATGGCTTTGTAGGTGTGTGACTGGGGATGGGTTATCTTGCTAGACAAAGAATGTTTGAATATAAATTATGCTCTTGGCCCAATTAATAAAAATTCATCTACTTTGTATGCTAGAAATCCTGTTTCATGAATTTTATATGCTTATGAGAAGAGGCCTTTAAATTAGAAGACTAATCTTAAGAATATGTACGTTTAGCTGCTATTTTAGGGCAAATGCTTTGAAACTGTTGACCCACTTAATCCTTGTAACTCTAGTGAGGTAGCTACTATAGACAAGTGTTATTTTTTAATGTAACCAATTCAATAAGCTATGGAAATTTTCGTTTTGTCCATTATCTAGTTATTTATGACTGTTTAGCATAAGAGAAAAGTTGTCATTTTGAGGCGAAAAGAAACTATTTGTCTATTGTAGAAAATTATAATATGAATATATGCTAGGCACATCCCTGCCTTCAGGTGGCTTACATTATAGTGTGGAGTATACACAAATAAATGGGCCCTTACCATGCAGTGCAAAAAGGACTGCAATGAGAGAAAAGTCTCATTAATAATAGTTAGATTTGAATAAGTAACTTGAATTAGAGGTGAGCAAATTTTTAATAATACATTATATGTGTTAATAATGCTTAATGAAAAAACTAGAATGGTTCTGAACCTTTTGTGAATCTTCCCAGAAAAAATGTTCACATGCCCTGATTATTTTATGTAACTTTTTGCGGAGTTCACAGACCCTTGAAGCTGATCCATGGATCCTAGTTTAAGAGCTCTAACAATAGTATCAAGAAAGGGCATATGCAAATGCCTTTCTTAACTGCATTCATCTTCGGTTTAATGATTCCTGGGTTTAATATACCACACTGCAAGGCCGCATGTGGGAAATGCATGTGTGGTCATACCATACCGTCACTTCATTAGTTTCACTTACCATGGTCATTCACAAGCCATGAACTTTACATTAAGCCATATTAACGTGAGCACTTAGAAACAGTTAAAACACGCATACACAGTGTGGTTCAGCGTCCAACAGAGCAAAAGTTTAACTGAGTCATCTTGTATTTGCAAATTTGATCAGTGATTTTAAATTTATAAAAGTTTTAAATTTACTGGAAATGAAGCGTTAGGGTATGGTTTATATTTAAGTTCACTTTCTTTGAATTTTTATTTTGATTAGTTTTTAGAAAGTGTTTCACAAGGGTTTTTTGTTGTTGTTGCTTTTTAAATGACCTTTATCTAAATCTAGAAGTACATAGGGGTAAGCTTATAATACTTAGACTCTTCAAAAAAAGAATGCACAACTCTTATATTAATTGTATGTAATCTCTGCGAGTCATATGGCCATGTACTGTTCATGAGTTGGTCATTGGAATTGGGGTAATGAAACCATAGCCGACAGGTTCTTAAGCCCAGCCCTCGTACTTTACATATGTGCAGCGAGGAAATGGCATGCGTTTTAACTGCAGCAGAATCGGGCTTGAGCTAAATCTCCTGATTTTCCTGTTTGCTGTTGCTCTTAATTACATCTGTTTCTTTACCTAACACAGTTATATTGTCCAAGAAGCAGACATTTTATTTTCTGAATTCTTATTTATACAAAAGATACAAATTTATTGGCTTAAAAGCATGTCTAATTTTCAGTGGTGCATAGTCATTCTTGAGACAGCAGTTGTATAGCTAGGCCTTTGCTCAAGGAGCACCAGAGTTTGGGTATTTTATCATGGCTACTAGATGAATGTCTTTCAAGCTATTTTTTTTTCTCGTTCAAATTCAAAACTGTATTATGATGCTGTTAAAATAGTCTCTTCATGTTACTTCCATTCACACACACACACACACACACACACACACACAGTAGAGTCTTTAGTAAGACTCTTTATTTCATAATTTTGTAGTATTGATATTTTTTCCTTGTAGGATTGGTGGTGATCCTCAGGAAATGGGGCAAGAGGCAGAACAAGTGTTCAAAAGGATTAGCAGATTGTGGAAAAAAGGAGGATTTGGACAGAAGGAACCTGTTGCATAAATTCTTAACTACTAAACTTATAGGAAACCGCCAATATTTAACATTTTAAACAAAGCTATATAGGTAAATACCTTCATAAAAGAAATGTCATTTTGTACAGAAAAAGAACATAATAAATAAAACATAAAGGTATTATACCTCCTCTCTTTATTTCTATCTTAGCTACTAAATTTAAAGGAATACTTTTTGATATAGTTTGTTTTATTGGATGATGATGATGTGATCACTTGATTTAAAGAAAAAAGTAAATTTGAAAGGAGCACTGTTATTCTGGGTGGAATAGTAGTATTCTTATGTAATTTTTTTCTTTCCAGTGGTAAAAGTTTCGTGTAGTTGTAAAGTTAAGCCTGGTAATAATAACTTTTAATAAAGTTTTGAATTTGAAGGTTAGGGTACAAAAATGAGGATAACATATTACACAATTATTGCCACACTTCTGCTTTTTTATTTTAAAAGAGTTACATTGTCTTCTTTGTTTACATATCTCTATTCTAGTGGTAGTTTCCAGTGTTTGTCATTTGAAGAAGCTGATTTTTAAAATCAGAAGTATTTTTTAATTTAAAAAATCAGAAGTTGTTTTCCCTTCTTTCTCCTAAAAGGACTTACTCATGCTCCATGAAAATCTGCCTGTGTGAAGCTCGGTTTGCTTATGTCAGTGATAATCTGTCAGGCTGGCTGGGAAGCCACATTTGTAAGGCAGTTTGGCTCTGGGGCGCAGTAGATGATGCCTTGGGCTTGCTGACATGCATAAGAAAGGGTTGTATTGGTTTATTACTTCATGTTTATATCAGTTGGTGTATTCGTTTCTTATAAATGAAAAATAATTTATTGCCAAAGAATTCACTTTTTTTGTTGCTTTATTTAAGCAGACTTATTGGCTTAAAAGCACGTCTAATTTTTAGTAGTGCATAGTCATTCTTGAGACAGCAGTTGGTGCTCACTGTCTGTAGAGCTAGGCCTTTGCTCAAAGAGCACCCAGAGTTTGGGTATTTTATGGCTACTAGATGTGATTCTCTTTTTTAGCTTTTTAATTAATGTCCTTCAAGCTATGTATTTTAATCTATGAAAAACATAGTTTTAAAACATTATTTTTTTATCTGTAACACCTATTAAAATACTCCAGGTATTTAGCTTTTAAAGCATTCTCTATGGCAAGGTTAAACTTGAGAGTATTTTATAAAATTTTTAGTTACTTTGTTTTGCCTTTCTTCTAGGCCTCTTTTCTCTAAGATCTATAATTGTCATTTGGCTTTTATATCTTCATATTTTATGGACAGAATCAAGTTATTTATATATAAAAGAACAGATTAACCCTTTGCACTCGCTTGCTTTTTTCTCGATTCCTGCTACCGATGCTAACCGTGTCGAGTCACACTCGACATCCGAGTGCAAAAGGTTAATGCAGTGACTTTGAACGTCATTTTTATATTAAATTTATTCCTGTTAACAGTGATATTTTCACCTGTTAAATTATATAATACATGATTTAATTCATGAGTATGTTGTAAAAACAGGCTGTAAAAACACTCTAAGTAATAATAGTTATATTTTATCAGCCAGTGTTAAAACTCACTGCCTCTTTATCAAATTTTCATTCATAAAATTTCTTTAAAGGAATGTAAATTCTTTAATATCTTTGATAGGTATGTTTATAGAAAAATAAATATATATAATTTTCTAATCTCAGGGTCTGATTACTACCTTTTCAAACAAGCCATGTGGTTTGCTTTTTAAAAGTCATTTGGTCAGCCCTGGCTGGTTTGGCTCAGTGGATAGAGCATTGGCCTTCGGGTCCCAGGTTCAATTCCTGGTTAGGACACATGCCCAGGTTGCGGGCTTGATCCCCAGCGTGGGGTGTGCACAAGGCAGCCAATCCATGATTCTCTCCCATCATTGATGTTTCTCTCCCTCTCCCTCCCTCTTTGAAATCAATAAAAACTTACTTTAAAAAAAAAAAAAAGTCATTTGATCAGTGGATTAAAAATTTAGTGAATATATTTTGTCTAGTTTTTTTTTTTTAAGTTTTCCTGCTATACTTAATGTAACTTTTCAAGATTAAAATAACACGATATCAGGCTGGTCTGAGTGCAGTGGTGTCTTACAAAAGAACACGATATTAATAATGCTGCAGTGATTTAAAACTGGAATAAACATATTCCTGGTCATAGGGTTTTTTCCCCCAAGAGTAAAAGGCGTATTAATAGCTTTAGATTATCAGTTTTCAAATCTGTTTTCATATATGCTTTTTTAGAAGTTAATCTGCCTTTAATCCAGGTTTCCTCCCATTTTCCAAAAGAAAGGTATACTTCTCATGTGTCCCAAATGTTACTATGGTGCACTGCTTCAGGTTCTGAAAACCTGTTGGGCACCAACAAAAGAGAACATTTTGAAATAATGGACTCAGTGGCAGTGAGGATGTGAAGCACTGTAATGACTGGGAGCAGGTCCTCTTGTAATACCAGGTTGTTTCCCGCTCTTTGGTTTCAGCAAAATAGAAAGAGGATCTTAGTTTTTGTAGCAGCAATAAGCATAATTTTTGAGGATTACTGACTTTTGTATGTGATGAGATAGATGTGTAAAATATCTGACGTTGCTTTAAAACCTTTCCTGTTTCTACCTACTCACTTGTCAGTGATACTTCTCAACTTGTGCATCTATAAAAATTTAAAATAGTGAGAAAATTAAACTCATCCTAGTAGTAGAAAATATCCACTGATACATGAACTAATTAAAAATCAAATACTATTTTAAGGGTAAAGAAAATATTCTCAAGGATGAATTTTGTAAATTAACATGAGAAATTATTCGCAAATAGACTTTTTCCCTTTAATGAGAATCCTCAAACATACACAAAATAAACAGAAGAGTCTAACCAGCTTCCCCACCCCTCCGTATACCTCTGACCATTTTTATTTTTCACATCTGTTCCTCCACCATGGTGCACTGCTTGATAACAATGATGGGCTTTTTTAAAGTTCACGTTTGCTTATTTGTTTGGAGGTATTTACTCTATTTTGTATGTATTTTTTCTAATATCTTCACAAATAAATTTTACACAGTAACTTCTTCAAAAACAAAAATAACATGACATCTTATGATTGTTTGGGTTCATGAAGTCTTTCCAAGAGATACAGGGGAAAATATATTTATTGACTTACATTAAATGCTATTTCCAGGATAGATAATAAGAATAAACATTAATCAAGTGCTTTTACATTTAAACAGGGAAGTTTTGGAAAGACTTTTTTGAGTCAACACCATCATTCAAATATTTTATTTTGATTTTTTACATAATTTGTCTAGAATATTTCAAGTAGCTTACTCAAATTTTTTATAATGATAGTCATTGGTAAATATCAAAGTTTCTTTTAAAAAAGCATAGGAACAAAAGTCAATCATACTTGATTTTAGTAAGCTACAAGAAGGTGACCATAGTCTAGGATTGGAACGGTTTTTCTTTTTCTTTTTTTCTTCTATTAAATACAACAGCTAAATAAAGAAAAATTGTGTTAATTTTATAGGGCACAGTTTAGGTGAGAGAATGAAAGTTCAATATAACTTGTTTTACATTGATTAATTGTATAACCAGTAATTATTCATGTGACATCACAATGCAAATGCTGACATCCAAAAGAGTTGTGGTTCTTTTTATTTGTTTTTTTTTTGGGGGGGTTGTTTTTATTTTTTATGCTTTTTCAAAGGTTAAAAAGGTTTTTGTGGTTTAAATGTTGTTACATATTTTACAGCATTAGGATCTATGGAATATTTTGACAACTGCAACAGTTCAATGAAGTTGGTAATTTCTTCTTTTAATTATTTTTCATTGAACAGCTTTGGAGTTACAGTTCTACATTTTGATTTCTGGTGTATTATAAGGAAAGAAAACTTAAAATATGTCAGAAGAACGCTTTAGAGAAAAGACAGTGATTACAATATGGCTTTAGCTAAATTATTCTTGTTTAAGTTTGTTAATACCTAATTTGATGAATAAATGTGGTGTTCTTTCTAGCTACTGATTGTATATGTGGATCGCACATCCTTTCTTAAATAAAAAGATTTTTAGGATTCCACAGATTGTCAGCCACATTCTAATCTGCTTATAAAGTGGAGAATGAACCTGGCTTTATTCAATTAAATATACTCTCATACAGTTTCCCCCCCTCCACCCCCCCATAATTTTAATTGTAATGTTTTGGATTTTTTTGAAGGTAAAATTAAAATTTTTCACTTTTAAAACTATAGTTGTCAAATTATTTTATTTTGAACCTGTTTTAAACTTAGAGATGTATTGTTTCTTTTGGGTGCACATCACCAATTAATACGTTTGATTTCAGATCTACAACTTACTGCTTTGTAAACTTCGCTGAGGTAAAATGCAACCGTTTGGCTACTTGAACTGATCTACATTACATAGGTTTTACCTATTGACATTTGCAGTAGCTAACATGTCAGAAATAGAAGCGATGAAACAATACATCTTCTATATTCTGAATTGGCACAATGCTATAAATACAAGACATAGCTAATTTTTTAGAGTCTCTGAAACACGTTTTTTTAGTTCAGTGTTTATTATATAACAAGTGAGATATTAAAAGTAGAGCTTTCTCTACACTAGTAAAATCTATCCAGAATGTTTGCATATACTAGAATTAAAATATTAATTTTGCAACATAACTCATTTTTCTAACTCATACGTTGTTTTAAGGTTATTTTAAAAATATAAGTAGATTGTTCTTAATTTAAAACCATACTTACTTTTTCTCTAAGGGTGAAACTTTATTTTAAGTTTTTTAAAAATATGAAATTAACATTGTCTAGCAGATTATCTGTTGTCATGAAAGATATGGGATTTGGAGTAACTTGTATTTAAAATTCTATAACTTTGGGTTGGGTAAAGTTATACTTAAAATAAAGCATTCCCTTTGTAACTCAGATAATTTTCAACAATGGGTATTAATGAAAAAATATGTATATAATTTATGTAAATATTAGGTTATTTTAGAAGCATTTCGTAGATTTAAAAGTACTAATGCACAGTATATTAATTTTATGATAGTTTGAAATTTTTATATTCATTTAAAACTTAAATGTGGTGGTACCTTCACTAATGTTTCCATGTCTCATTTCTTTGTAGCAAGGAGTGAATAATGCTGAAAAATTTGACTATGTAAGTGCAATATAGAATTCAGTTTTCATGATACATTCTTTATATGTTTGTATTTTGATACTGATATTTTTTAATTTTGGTTTATAGGTGATGCAGTTTTTGAATAAGATGGCTGGTAATGAATATGTTGGATTCAGTAATGCAACGTGAGTCTGCTTTATGACTTAGGATTTTATAATGGGCCATTCCTCTTACCTGCTTTTTATCAACCTCTCTCCTTAGTAAAAAAAAATATGTGTATCTCTAAACACACACACACACACACACACACACACACACACACACACACTCTAGTGGCTTGGTGCATGAAATTCCTGCACGTGGGGGTGGGGGTGGGGGTGGAGGTTGGTTCCTCAGCCCTTCTGCACCCTCTCACAATCTGGGACCCCTCCGGGGGATGTCGGCCTGCCGACCGGGGCCTTCCTCTATTCCATGCCGCCCTCTGGTGGTCAGCGCATGTCATAGTGAGTGATTGAACTCCTGGTTGAACTCCCAAGGGGACACTTTGCATATTAGCCATATATATCATACCGAATAAAATGGTAATATGCAAATTACCATCACTTCGCTATGCCCACGATTGGGCTGGCTGGAGGCGCAGGGTGGGACTCGGGGTGGCCGATTGGCTGGCGGTAGGGGCAGGGACTCGCGAGTCCCCGATCCCCGCTCCTCCCGCTGGCTTAAACGGCTGGCGCTGCAGAAGACGCTGGTGGCGGAAGTCGGGGTGGCCGATTGCGTGGCTGCTGGCACCAGTTTTCCGCCAGTAGCAGTTTTCCTCTGGCCACCCGCCCGATCGGAGTGCCTCCCGATCGGAGTTCCTCTCGGGGTGGCCGATCGTGCTGGCGGGAGGCGCTCTGATCGGCGGGTGGCCAGAGGAAAACTGCTGCTGGCGGATAACTGGTGCCGGCAGCCAGGTGAAGGAAAAGTCTATTGCACGAAACTTCGTGCAACGGGCTCCTAGTATGTACGTGTATGTATATATATATATGTATAGATATGTAAATGTACATTTATGTGGGTGGCTTTTTTTCTGAACTGTTTGACACTTCACTTTTAAATAACTTCGCCTGTGTATCCTAGGAATAAGGGCATTTTCCTACATAACTATAGTACCATTGACATGTGACATTAACATGTGATATCCTATCTAATAAAAGAGTAATATGCAAATTGACCATCACTCCAACATACAAGGTGGCCTGCAGGGGAAGGCAGTTGTGGGCATTCAGGCCAGCAGGGGAGGGAGGTTAGGGGTAACTGGGCCAGCAGAGGAAGGCAGTTGGGGGGGATCAGGCCAGCAGAGGAGGGCAAGTTGGGAGGGACCAGGCCTGCAGGGGAGGGCAGTTGGCAGGACTAGGCCTGCAGGGGAGGGCAGTTGGGGGGGACCAGGCCTGCCAGGGAGGGCAGTTGGGATGGGGGGAGGAGCAGGCCTGCAGGGGAGGGCAGTTGGGGGTGACCAGGCTGGAAAGGGGGGGCAGTTAGGGGTTACCGGGCCAGCAGGGGAGGGTAGTTAGGGGCAATCGGGCCAGCAGGGGAGCAGTTAGGCGTTGATCAGCCTGGCAGTGGAGTGGTTAGGGGGTGATCAGGCAGCCAGGCAGGTGACGGTTGGGAGCCAGCAGTACTGGGGGAATCAGGCCTAAACGGGCAGCCGAACATCCCTCAAGGGGTCCCAGATTGGAGAGGGTGCAGGCTGGGCTGAGGGACACATACCCCCCGACCCCGTGCACAAATTTTGTGCACCAGGCCTCTAGTTAATATATAAATGTCCTCTAAATGCCATAAACTAACCAAGGAACTAATCATGGTCTCTTGTCTTTTAAAAGTAAAACAGTCTGCCTGCCTCAGGCTCTTGCTTTTAAAAATTTTATTAAATGGCTTTTTTTTTTTTTTTTTTTTAATGTGCCAATCACTTGCTTTCTAGTGCAGGAATTACCTAACTTTTTCTGTGGAGGACCAGGTAGTAAATATTTTAGACTAGTAGTCTCTGTTACAACTACTTAGTTCTACTCTGAATAGGAAAGTAGCCATATAAATAAACCTTCTTTATAAAAACAAGAGGCAAGTTGGAACTAGCCCATGGGCTGTAGTGGATATTCCGTTTTTTATAGGTCTGGTTGTTTCCTTGTGATTAGGTGAAGTTTAAACACTTTTAGCAGGAATTCTAACTAGGTGATGGTTTGTATGTTTCAGAGGGCAAACATTTTCAGGTTGTCTGCCTTACCAACTTTTTTTTTTTTTTTTTTTTTTTTTTTTTTTTTTTTTAAATATATTTTATTGATTTTTCACAGAGAGAAAGGGAGAGGGATAGAGAGTTAGAAAACATCGATGAGAGAGATACATCGACCAGCTGCCTCCTGCACACCCCCCACATTTGTACAGCCCTTGACCGGAATCGAACCTGGGACCCTTCAGTCCGCAGACCGAAGCTCTATCCACTGAGCCAAACCGGTTTCGGCTGCCTTACCAACTTTTATTCATCAGCTTAAGTAACTTTCCCAGGAAGCTTTTTATTAATTTCATCTCATCTTTCTGTGCTCTCATATTTCATTGAACTATTTCTATATCTTGTCTTTGCCCCATTGTCACCATTAGACTCTGCCTTCCTTAAGACCTGGGTAGAGTGAATTCACACTATTTCTCTTTGTTCCTATCAAGTCTGAAGATTTGCACAACTACTCTCATTTATGGTCATACCTCTCCCTCCAGGTCTATCATCACTACCTCAATTTGGGCTTCCTGTACCTCATTATAGTAGTCACCTAATAACATCACTCATCCTTCCTTTTTCCCCTTTCCCAAACTGATGTCAGAGCCAACCTTCTAAAATGTAGAGTTAACAAGGGAGCTTGTTTGAAAGCCTTTAAGCTTTCATTTTGTTGGCATTCAAGAGCTGTTACATTTCTTAGCATTTATCAGTCTTGATAATTTGGTCCTAGTCTCCTTTGTTAAGTTTTTTTTTTTAATTAATCTTTATTGTTGAGATTATTTCAGAGGTTTCACCCCCATATTTCCCCTCCACCCAGTTCCCATCCTGCCCAGGCCCTTGCCACCTATTGTCTGGGTCCCTAGGTAATGCGTACATGCATATAAGTTCTTTGTCTAATCTCTTTCCCCACATCCCCTTCCCTCTGAGAATCGTTAGTCTGTTCCATTTCCATGGCCCTGATTCTATTCCATTCACCAGTTTATTCAGTTCATATTTTTTATTCGTTTGATTTTTTAGATTCAATTGTTGATAGATATGTATTTGTTGCTACTTTGTTCATATTTTTTATCTTTACCTTCTTCCTCTTCTTAAAGAATACCCTTCAGCATTTCATATAATCCTGGTTTGGTGGTGATGAACTCCTTTAGCTTTTTCTTATCTGTGAAGCTCTTTATCTGACCTTCAATTCTGAATGAGAGCTTTGCTGGGTAGAGTAATCTTGGTTGTAGGTTCTTGCTATTCATCACTTTGAATATTTCTTTCCACTCCCATCTGGCCTGCATGGTTTCTGTTGAGAAATCAGCTGACAGTCGAATGGGTGCTCCCTTGTAGGTAACTAACTGTTTTTCTCTTGCTGCTTTTAATATTCTCTCTTTGTCTTTTGCTCTTGGCATTTTAATTATTCTGTGTCTTGGTGTGGTCCTCTTTGGATGCCTCTTGTTTGGGGTTCTGTGCGCTTCCTGGACTTGTAAGTCTATTTCTTTCACCAAGTAGGGGAAGTTTTCTGTCATTATTTCTTCATATAGGTTTTCAATATCTTTCTCTTTCTCTCTTCTTCTGGCACCCCCATAATTCTGATGTTGGTATGCTTGAAGTTGTCCCAGAGGCTCCTTACACTATCTTGATATTTTTGGATTCTTTTTTCTTTTTGCTCTTCTGGTTGGGTGTTTTTTGCTTCCTCATAATTCAAATCATTGATTTGTTTCTTGGGATCCTCTAGTCCAGTGGTCGGCAAACTGCGGCTCGCGAGCCACATGCGGCTCTTTGGCCCCTTGAGTGTGGCTCTTCCACAAAACACCACGTGTGGGCGCACATGTACAGTGCGATGGAAACTTCGTGGCCCATGCGCAGAAGTTGGTTTTCGGCTCTCAAAAGAAATTTCAATCGTTGTACTGTTGATATTTGGCTCTGTTGACTAATGAGTTTGCCGACCACTGCTCTAGTCTACTGTTGAATTCCTGTATATTATTCTTTATTTCAGTCAGTGTATGCTTAATTTCTGACTGGTCCTTTTCCATCTTCTTAGCATTCTCACTAAGATCCTTGAAAGTCTCACTAAGTCCCTGGGAGGTTTCTAGAAGATTCTTGAGTAACCTTATCACTGTGGTTTTGAACTCTATATCCAGCAGTTTGATTTCTTTCATTTGTGACATGTTTCTTTGTCTCTGCATTTTGGCTGCTTCCCTGTGTTTGTTTCTATGTATCGGGTAGAGCTGCTGTCTCCTTGAGTTGATAGAGTGGCCTTGTATACTAGGTGTCCTATAGGGCCCAGTGGCTCAGCCTCCCCAGTCATCTGATGTGGACACTCTAGGTGCACCCCTTTGTGGGCTGTGTGCACAGTCTTGTTGTAGTTGAGCCCTGATTGCTGTTGGTGTCACTGGGAGGAATTGACCTCCAGGCCAATTGGCTGTGGGGACCAGCTGTGACTACAGTGGGAGAGCTGCTGTGCTGGAGACACCCTTATGGGGCAGGACTTGCTTCAGTGAGGCTTTGGTGCTCACTGAGTCTGCCCCTGAGTGTGTCACTTATGGATGTGAGGAGTTGTAACCTGGTATGGTCTGACACTGACCACTGGGTACACTGGCTCTTGGGTCTCCAGAGAGGTGCAAAGTCAGCCACTGCCTGGGGCCACCCAACAGGAGCTACAGAGAGATCTGCAGATTCCTCCTCTTTGTATGGGGTTTGGAAGTGCCCAGACGAGGCCCAGCTGTGAAGCAAGGCAGGCTGATGCTTGTGCTGGGTCTTTTGATAGGTTTGTGGCTCCCTTTCCCAGCTGCAGCTTTTTAGCCTGAGCAGGGACAGGCCATTCATATGCAAAAACTGTGGGGTTGTAAAATGAGTGGGGTGGGGTCTCAGGGAATCACCAGGGCAGAGCAAACAGAAATGTCTGGCAGTCAGCCCTGCAACCGGGGAGGCACCTCCGCCTGGATGATAGCCACCCTCATGTTCCTGCCCTGATGGAGACAGTTAAGTTTCTCCCCATATGTGTCTGGGTCCTCCAAAGTCTTGCCCGGCACTGGAGCTCAGAGCAAGCGGGAGCTTGTATGTAGTTCAGTTCAGGGTGCCAGCCTTTGAACCAGTCCGTAGTTCTTACTGCCCGTAGGGACACCCTTCCCCAGCTCTGGGGCCCTGGGCTGGGCTTCTGGTGTGGGCTTGGGACCCCTTGGTCCTCCCAGTGGCCTCCACGGAGGCTGTCTCCCTCCCGAGTACAGAAGCAGCCCACATGGGTGCTGGACCAGCCCATTCTGCGCCTCCACACCTACCATTGTCAGTGCACTTTCTTATTTACTTCTCTCCCTGGATGATGGTGGTTCTGTAGTTTAGTTGATGTGGTTATGGGAGTACAGGCATTTCCCCACACCGCCATCTTGGTTCTCTCCTCCGTTGTTAGTTTGATGTTTCTCCACTCTTCTCCATAAATCCCATTCCCCAGATACAGCAGAATATTTGCAATGTTTCAGTGAAATGCTGTATTTTATACCTTTATAACTTGGTTCGTGCTGCTGCCTGGGCTGCCACCTGAAATCCGTAATCCAGTGAATGCTGTAAGGCCCATTTCATGTCTCCCCCTCAGTGTAATTTCCATGTGTTCCCTTAGTTGGAATTGACTGTTTATTGTACTTTCGAGGGAGCTAGAAAATTCTGCATTTTTTAGTATATTTTAGTGGTGGAATATTTGGTAATTAGCTTCTTTATTCAAAAAATATGAGGATTAGAAAGGGCCTAGCTCTTTTTAACCTTTTTACAGCTGAGAAATTTAAGATAGGAGGTGTCACTGAAATGACTTGCCGAAGGCCACATAGCTAGCAAGCCTATACACAGAACTGGGACAGACCCAGCATCTTGACCATGAGGTCCATGTTCTTTATACTGCACTTGCGTATACAAATTAAGCTACAGAACCATACTTTTACAGAAATAAAGCAAATGTCATTTTTTTCTTCTAGGTTTCAGTCTGAAAGAGAAAGTGGAGATCGAAATTTTGCAATAGGATATTACTTAAAAGAAAAAAAGGTTTTTAACTTTTTTGTTCTATTTCAAGTTATTCTTTTACTTAATAAAATGTATGAAGATACATGCTAAGAACTCAACAATCGATTTTAAACAATTACCTACTATTTAAGATTCAGAAGTTTTTACAAAATAGCCTTGAGTTATGCTATCAAAATGTTCATGTTATTAAATTGATTTGTATCTGGCAGTATTCAAATATTTGCCTAGTTATGTTAATGCAAATTTTGTGTAAGGATTCACCCATTTACTCAAATGCCTGACTATTGTTGATTACACTTGATTTTTTAAATTTTAAGTGGCTCGTCCAGTAACTTGGCTTATGAATTATGAATCAGTTTATATTTTTCAGTTAAACTAGAATCTAGAAGTCTATATGTGATGTAATTTTGTTTTATTGTTCTTTGTGATTTCATGTTTATACCCTTTTATAGGTTATGTGCTATTTTGTTCTCAATTAAAATAAAACATCAATGTACATTTTTAAAACTTAATCTTAATATCTGCATTCCCCCCATGTGTTTGTATGTTTTTAATTGCCTTTCTATTTTTTTCCAGTGTTTTCCAGAAGGCACAGACATGGTTGGTATATTAGACTTCTATTTCCAGGTAATTTACTTTAAATATATGAATTGTATATACAAATAAATGGGTATATCATTTTGCACAATGTAGATATCTCTGAAATCTTGCCTTGGAGCCAAGAGAAAATACATTTCCCATTGACATTCGTAACAATATACTCATGAAAGACACTCTAGTGTGTGCATCTCCTAAAAGTCATGACTCTGGATGTAATAGGGGAAATTCACTTCTGTAAATACATTCTTATTTAAGAAGTGTCAGAAACAATTGATGACTTCTTGTTAAAAATGGACCCCTGTTTTCTTAGCTTTTACATTTTGTTTGGAAGAGTTAATGGAGGGTTCATAGTTGCAGTTTCTCAGTTCATTTCTGCGGTCACATAGTGGGTTTTCTTTTTAAGTAAGAATAGCAAGCTCCACTCGCTTCAGACTCATCATCTGTTGTGGTATAGACTCAGTTAAAGATAGTCTTCCTGGACATCCCTCCCCCCATGCTGTCAGCTCATATTAGGAGTGTATTGCCTTAGGACACACAACTCCAATTAATACTAAGTACAAATTAAGAAATGGCTGTTAGAATTTAAATTTCATTTATTTTAGAAAGGCTTTCATGATTACATCAACCTTTGTCTTTGCTGTATGGGTCAGCATAGTAACTAGATTCTGTAGTTTCGGGGGAATTGGGAAGAGGCTTTAATAGAAATAAGTCCGTAAAAAGTGGCTTCCAGTCACGACAGTAACTACTCTTTTTGCGCCGCTTGTATGTAGATCTTGAGGTGTGAGTGAGAAGGCTCCCAAGGGGAGAACTCAGTTTTTTCTTTCTCTTCCCCAGGCCCTCTTTCTCCTCTACTCCCCCAGTTTGTTTGCTGTTAATGAAAAGTAAAATAGACCATATTTATTGTTTTAGTTTTATGGGTACGTTTGGGCTTGGTATGGTAAACTTATTCCATTGGTTTGATTATATTTAACTAGAAAAATTTTACTCTACATTGTAACTGGGCTTTGCTTTTCTACATTCATCATAGTATATCCAGCACCCAGGGTCAATAGTAAATAAATGTTTGAATGTTAGTTGATGGTTAAAAGGAAGCACTTTGCTTTAGGTACACATGTATCCAGGCTAGAGCTGTCTTAGATTCTTCTTCACTGAGTCCTTTGCATGTTGCCATATGGGGATGCTGAGCTTTGTTACAGGCGAAACGTCAGGCAGTTAAGCATTTTTTCTCTAAAGTGGCGATTTCTCATATAGATGTACCTATTATACTGCTTTATTTAAAAAATATGTCATGGCTCCTTTTTTCCTGTTGAGTTAATAATTATGTTTGTGTATCTTACAGAAGCATTAAATCCTAAGCCGTTCTGAACATCACATGGAGCAATTACTAATACTAGTGCTTAGGGCCTGGCTCTTCCTAGCCTAGTTCTGCCGTTAAAAGACTGAATAACTGGGAAAATCAGAATAACGTTAAAGGGGCTAGAACTTTGTCCAAATTAAAATCTTGAGAATGTCAAGCTATATTAAAATGACCCCTTTGGGATCATTTCAGATCTGTATGAAATGCCAGATAAAATAGATTATCTTAGAAGTCAAATGCAATACTGAAAATAATGTGAGCCTAGATTTTTCAGAATTCGTTTTTTGCTTCCTCTTAGTTATGCTCCATTGAGGTAACGTGTGAATCGGCTAGTGTGATGGCTGCAACACTGGCTAATGGTGGCTTCTGCCCAATTACTGGTGAACGAGTACTGAGCCCAGAAGCCGTTCGAAACACACTGAGTTTGATGCATTCCTGTGGCATGTATGATTTCTCGGGGCAGTTTGCTTTCCATGTAAGTTATTGTTTAATCTTAATTTTCTGTCAAGAAACTAGTCTGTACTAGTTCTTTTAAAATTGCAGTTTGAACTTTGCTTCTCAAATTGTACATTAATTTTTAAGAGAGGCTTGTTTTCAATGTTAATTTGTTACAGAATTGGTAAGGAATAGTTACTAGTAAGTAGTCTACCAGATGTTCTTTAGAACCTGAAGCTTTATTTATAGAACCTCATCACGTCTTTTAAGGCATTCCCAATATACAAGGTCAGTATAGACTGCTTAAGTTTTAAAGAACTTAATCTTTAATATCATCAGAATATTTAATCACTATTCAGGTCATCTGGACTGTCTTATAAATTATTATTTTTCTCTTTGACTTGGGCTGCAAATAGTGCCTTACAATTATGATTGGTTGTATCTCCCTTTATTTTTCTTTAATCTGTAGTCTTCCACGCTGCCTTCTCTCTCTTTTCTTACTATTTTGGGTTGAAAAAACTGGGTCATTTATCCTGTATAGTTTCTCACAGTCTAGATTTGGCTGATGCCTTCACTGTCCCTTGTATTCCTTGTGAGTCGGTAGATCCCATTCAGGTGATTTTTTTTGTTTAGTTTAATTTTATACAAGATTACTTGTAGCAGGAGGAACTCATTGTTTGAATGTTAGTAAGCCATTAAAGAACACTGTCCTGATGATACTAATTTTGTCTTTTATCATAATTATTATCAAGTTTTGCATAATGTAAAGGTAAATGTCTTGAAGAGAAGTAACTTGAATTACCATCTTATCTCTGTTCCTCAAAATGTCTCTGACATTATACCACAGAGAATCTTTTAAGAAGATACAAGTTCTCATTATTTTCTAGTCAAAATATTTGTTGAAAATCATTTTTGTACTTAAAAGCAATACATGTTTATAATAAAAACAATTAGAAAATATAGGCACCAAGAATAAAATAAAAATATAAGCCTAGGAATTAGAATATCTTTAAACATTTTTCTATATTTAAGTACATCCCAACTGTTGTATATCTGTCCTTTCATTTACCATATTTTAAGCATGTTAGTAAATACCCTCAACATTTTTAAAGTTGGAATTCTGCATAGAAATAAATACGCCATGACTTTTAAGCCATTTATGCTATTGTTGGACATAATAACTTGTCTTATTTTAAAACGTTAACATAAATGTTGCTTTTTCTTTTCAAATTATTTTCAGGTTGGTCTTCCTGCAAAATCTGGAGTTGCTGGGGGCATTCTTTTAGTTGTCCCAAACGTCATGGGCATGATGTGCTGGTCTCCCCCTCTGGACAAGATGGGCAACAGTGTTAAGGGAATTCACTTCTGTCACGTAAGCATGTTTTCTCAACGAAAATAACGATCGTATAACATGAGCCATCCAATGACTCTATTTTTTTTTTTTTTTTTTACTCATTTTCATAGTTTATTGGTTGTTGGCACTCTATTCATAGAGGGTTCTCATAGAAACATCCTCACAGAAAATTCCTTGTTTGATGCTTGTATTTTCATATTTATGGTTGTAATTACTTTTTGGTTTCCAAAAGCTCAGCAAAATATACTAACTTGGAGGAGTAATTTGAAACGCAATATAAATTAAGATTATTATAGTTTATTGTATCATCTTTTAATCTTGCATGGTTAAATAACTTTATCCATAAAAGTTTTTTTGTTGTTGTTGTTTTTTTAGGAAACCAGCACTGCAATTTAAAATTATCACACTTCTTGCCTAGATCAGAATTTTATGTTGTGACCCAACTCTTGCTAATATTTTAGCTTCCGGCTTATTTACATTTATTACTTCCCAGGTTCTTCATTTTTTTCTCCACTTTATTAATTAAAACTCTGATTTATCTTCAGTTTTTTATTTTCTATAAAAATTAGAGAATGACACTAGATTGCTTGCAGGTTATAATAGACTGTAATCAGAATATTTATTTGTATTTTTGTGGTGTTTCATTTTATGGTTATTTGAAAGAATTCTTTCATATGGCCTGTTAGTATAATGCTCACTTTATAGGAAATGAAAGGTAAACAATTTGAGTTTCTGAGTCCTATGATCATGCTAGTAAGCAGTGATCTCAAAACGTGTATCCATATCTTTTTCTTCAGGTTCCAGTCCTCTTCCTGATGGGTCGTGTTGCTTTAGCAACATGCAGAAGTGCTTTGTATGAGATAGTAGTTAAATGGGGCTGCATCGTATAATTTATTCGGTTATGAAGAAACAGTTGCCAATGAATAGCTAATTTCTTATACCTGGCTCTGTTTATTTACAGGATCTTGTTTCTCTGTGTAATTTCCATAACTATGATAATTTGAGACACTTTGCAAAAAAACTTGATCCTCGAAGAGAAGGTGGAGATCAAAGGGTAAGCTAAATTCTTATTTCGATTGTTATGCAATATTTTTTTAAGAGAGAGAAAATGAGATTCACCAGTTTAAATAAAATTTGGTTTAATTGGCAATGGCCTCATATCTATACTGATCGCAAGTGAGTGTAAAACAAGTTGTTCACATTTATATCCTAGACCAGTACTTCATAGATACTAAGTAATGATGCTTTATTTAAATTGAAACTGGTTAGCCTAACAGCAGGGTTTCCTCTCTTCCCATTTTTTGCTATTTTAAGCAATATTTTAAGGAATTGATTCTGTTAAGACACATTAGAAAGCTCTACATGCTGTAAAAAGAAAGCCTGTTTTTACTCTTAATACTTGTCTAGAATTATATAGTCTTGGAATGAAGTTTACTTTGACGTGGATGGATATGAAAATGGAAAGGGATTATGGTATTATAGTATTAGTGAGACACCATACAAAGCCTCATAAGTTTTATGACCCACTATTGTTGAAATATTTTTCTACAAAAAGTGTTTAATGCAGTATCCCTGGTACTCGTAAGTACTATTTTCTTATTAGTGTGCCTGGCTTCATATCCCACACACACACTAGTTGTTTAGAGTTAGTATTAGGAGTCAGGACTTAAATTTCAGGAACAAGATTTTTTTTTGTTTTCATTGTTGTTCACTGAACCAAGGAACTTGTTTTGAGTTTTAATTAAATTCCTTTACAACCCTATGGAAAATGCATGTAATAGAATTACCTAATTAGACTTGAAGCTCATATGAAGCACTTATAAGTAGAAAGAAAATATTTTAATGCATAAACTAAGTAAATTTTCATTTCATTAGTTCCAATCAAAGTCACTTACAATAATATGAAAAGTATGCAGAGCCAACATATGAGAGTCAACATGAGTAACATGGAGCTAACATCAAATGGTGGTGGGTGAAAATGTGAGCAGATTTTAATAACATTCACTGAAAAATACCATTTTATAGCTCGGACCTTTCTTCACTCAAGTGCACTAATAAATTATGTATGTTGCTTGAACAACTAGCATTCCTTGGGACCATTGGACTGTGAAAGTCTCCAACAAGAACTTGCTTTAAAAGAGACAGTGTGGAAAAAAGTGTCACCTGAGTCCAATGAGGACATCTCGACAACTGTAGTGTATAGAATGGAGAGTCTGGGCGAGAAAAGCTAAAGCAGTGGCGCTAGTTTGAGTTCTTCAGTACCTTCCACACATTGTTAGTGTTTTTGCATACTATAAATATTTATTTGAGTTTTTTCTGTTCTCAACCTTTGCTGCTGGAGCCGTAAAGCTTTTTCTCCTTTTATTCTTTGTGTAAAGATAATCAATTAAAAGTAGATTTTGCCAGTTTTTAAAAAGTGATTTATAAGTAAGTAAAGCAAATTTGCTTTATTTTAAAAAATGCTAAAAGGATTTAAAATTTTTCCTGGTGTAATTAAAAATTTAATTATAGAGTCCGATAACACCATTTAAAATAGTAATAGAAATTTGTAATTTGTTGGTTCTAAAACCCACACATTGAACTATAAGTTTCATTACATTTTGTTCTTTTACAGTTTTAAAATTGACATGATGTCTTTAGTGGCAATAAAAAGTATTTCTAAGCTAAAAAGAAAACTTAAAAAGGTAAAATAATGAATCCCAAATTATTTAATATAGCAGATTATAAAATTAGCTTATGTTTACACGTCATGCCATTTTTAGTGATAGATTGGCTTTAAATTTTAAAAAATTCATTTAAAATTTTATCAAACACTTTATAAGTCATGTCTTTGCTTTTTTACTTTGCAACTCCTCTATGTTCTGTCAGAATTGTCATGTACAGGAGTGTCTTATGTTACTAAACATTCCAGCCAAAGAATTTCAGGTACAAGATAGTGGCATGCCCTCTGCTAAGAAGCTGTGGTCACCAGAAGCAGCAGTAGTGAGTGTCTTCAAGTGAAATGTTTACCTGAACAGTTTTATTTTCTATTATACACGTAGCTTTTTCTGTTATATTTAAATAAAATTGGTGAATCTTGGTTTTAGCTTTTAGTAATTTTATTCTAATAGTTTTACAAATGCTAATGAATCTTTTATGACAAATTATAGCATCTCATAAAGTTTGTTCTATTTGAACTCTTTTAGAGTACTTGGGAAATTAATTGAGTTTGAAGGTAGTGAGTATTCTACTAAAATACCTATTAGATCTGAATCCTTTTGTTTGGTTATAAAAATGGAATATTGAGAATCAAAACTTGTTTTTAAGAGAAGAACTATAGGTTCTACACAGTCTGATTTCAAAGAATTCAAAGTATTTAAAGTCTGTCTTGGCAAAGTGATGATAAAATTCTGTAGGACCTATTCACGCTCCCTCCTTCCTCCATGCACCTCTGTTCTCTCCACAGTTTCTCACAGCTTCCAGGTGCTTTTTGTTGTTAATTCATTTTTAAACTTGTAGATTTTGGAGGTGCCGGGTGGGATCTAGAAGGAGAACTTGATAGTTTTCTTGTGTCATGGCATATATTTATATGTTATGTGAAGTTTTAGAGGATTTTACCAAGGGCTTTATGGTGGTTTGAATGTTCCTCTAATGTACAGATGCATATTCTAACTGGATGCTTCTGGTATGGCCGTCCACAGGAGAGTAGTGTGTGTGTGAAGGCCTCACCTCTGCTGGACCTTGGGACAGTGTACATTTCACCAGAGCCATTTGTGGTTTGGGGAACTGAATGCCTTAATTCACAGTTTGCAAAAAAGGCATTATCCCCCCTCCCCCCCTCATGTCCTCTAAATTCTTACATTTTACTACTTTATTTGTAGGTTAGTTTTACTTTGTAAATGGAAATTTAGTGTTTCATACTGTTTTCATATTTGTATAGATTTCAAAATGGTTAATTTGTGGCACCTTTTTATGTTGATAAGGCTAAATGCACACTTACCAGCTGAGTAGGCTCTGTCCTCTGCTGTATTTATAGACTCTTGTTAAGGAGGGGCATCCAGAGATTTGTAGGAAGGCATAAATGGAAGACAGGCGGGTATTGTGAATAGGCCCTCCAACTTTACTTTGCAAAAAAGGGGGAAATCTTTGCCAGATTTAACGACATTATTTTAATCCCTTCAGTGTTTTAACACCTTTTCAAATATAGTTCTTGAAAATTCCCCAGTACTGTACTGTTGGATTTAATGTTTCATTCCATTACTGATTCTTGATATTCAAGCACTTAAAGTCAACGTATTTGTTTTTCTTTTCATTCATCATTAACATTTCATTTGAAATGTATATCCTTCTTGAAATACTTTATTTTTAGCATAAATGTTGTGCATTTTAATCTTCATGTTTGGATTAAAACATTTGTGTTATTTAGCATTCTTTCACTTGCTTTGTATATTTAAGAATGTATCTTTTATTTTCTAGTATGCTTACTTTTTGTATTGTACAATAAATTTATTTTAAGCTGATTTTATTGTTTTTTTTGTTTTGTTTTGTTTTGTTTTTTAATGACAGCAACTCCAGCATTTATATACAACAAATATTTGGAATTTTAACTTTAAAAAAATTATCCTTTATGAAGATACTATTAAAATGTTTTATATTCTTAATTATTTCTGAGGCTGCTGTGAAGAAAAAATTAGAAATACTCCAAAAGGGATTCTTCCTTCTTTTCTTTCTTTCTCTCTCTTTTTTTTTTTAATGCAGTGTAGCAGTAGTGGGATTTTTTTTTTCCTATTAGTTGTACTAAGAGTATTTGAATAAAGACTTTTTTCCTAGTTCTTGGTTTTGTTTTGTTTTTGTTTTTTTATTTGACAACCTAAAAAACGAAACGCTGCCCTATTTTTTGCAGGTTCTTTCTGCTTTCTGAGGAGGAATGTCACTGTTGTTATTGACTATGTAATCTGTTGTCTAGAGTTAAAAAAATTGCTAAATCAAATGAAGATCATCTCAGTAGAACATATATTGTGAAATAACTATAATATGGAAATTTACCTTAGCTATTTTCAAGGAATTCAGTTTTCAGAAGGAACTTAGTATATTTCCACAGCACAGTTAAAATTATATTAGAACAGTTTACGTGCATTGTGAAACAAATACAGCACTTAAAATTTTCCTGTTTGATGAAATTTGCCATTCATGTAACAGCGTATGATCCATTGGTTTTTGTTGGTGTGTTTAACTCATTTGCTGCAAAGAAAAGGTAACCCAAAGAGTCAATTGTCTTGGCTCACAATGCAGAGTCTCATAGGCATGTATGTATGTGAAAAGAATCATTGATATAGACTGATATGTCAATCTATATCATGATAATCTGTATATGATGTATGTGTTATACGTGCAAGTGTTTATGTGTATATCTGTATGAACGTCTATCTAGCCAGCCAGCCATCTCTCCACATTCTGAAACCAGCAGCAGGTCTTTCCACATCGTTTCTTGTGTATAAATGATTCATTGAGCTCTTCCAAGTCCAAGTTTTGTCATAAAAGAAACTCTGATACTTTTGCTGCCCCAGAATTTATTTATTGTTCAGTGTAACTTGTTGAAGGCTACGTGGCTTCTGCTGCTCCCATTCACTGCCACGCTATCGGGGTGAGAGAGCCACCCGTATCGGGGAAGTCCACAGCAGGGAGCAGGGCCATCAGCGTGCAGCCGTCTCCAGGGCTTGTTACACAGGAAGATTGCTTTCAACCTAAATAGTGCGCTTCTCAGTTTGGGCAGATCACTTTATGGAACAGTTGTTTTAAAATTATGCACTATTTTTAGTTTCAAGACTGTTTTACTATTCATTTGTGAAAATTTTGGTTTTTCTCCTAGAGGTCTTGAAGATGCTAGAATGCATTTTCTTAAAACCAAGTAATGTAATTTCCACTCAGTAGCATCTTTGCCATTTTATATTAAGTGTAATACTTATATTGTATAATAAAAACCAAATCCAGATCTTGGAGATGCAACTTGCTCTGCTGCATCATGGCACGTATCTCAGATGTTTACTCAGAATAAACTGGACCTGAAAACCATGTTCTGTCATGGCAAAACCATACATGAGCATATATCCAAGCATGTCAGTTCAACCACGTTTATTTCAAATGGTAACACAGTTACAGTCTTTGTTTCTTACACTGCTTAGAAACGGAAGAAATATATTGGACTGGGAGAGGTTCTTTATTCCCTCTTCTCCCCTTACCCCACAGAAAGTTTACTAATGAGAATACCATACATTGCCCATGACTTGGAGAAATTTAGAAATTACAATCTTAGTCTGGACTTAGGTTTTTTAAACTACCATAAGGCGTCTAGGGCAAGAATCTGTCCAACAGATGATTAAAATTACCTTGGGAAGGCAAAATTCTTACCTGAAACAATTTTAAAACTTTGGTTTTCATTGTCTCTATAATGAAAATCTCCTCTGCCAAGCAATTCCACTTGGAACCCTGAGTTATAATTTTAAGTCATATTCTGTAAATAGCTGAAGAATTTGTTTTATTTCTAAAATATAGTGCAGTCTTCCTAGATCTTTGATCTTCTGTTTACCATAATCTTACAGTTTATTAGAATCACATAATTGGGCTTGAAAATAATCTTAAAGGTTATCTGCTATAAACTCCCACTCCATCCAACCCCCTTTTCCCGGTTTCTCTCACCTTCCTTTCTCAGTTAACATCTTCATCTTCTTTATGAGTCGGTCTGTTGTATGTGTTGTTGGAACAGCCTTCTGCGTGTGGGCTGTTCATCTTTAATGAGAAGTGGTGGGCAGTATTTAGTGTGACTATACGTTATCTGGCAGACGGATTGTCCCATCCGTGTTCACTTAAACTGCTTGCGTTTTGCTAGTGAGCAGTCGTACCGCAGTGTGTACAGACGGGTCAAGTTAGAAGTGAATGTTACAATTATACAGAAGTTCTAAAAATAAACATTGCCCGGAACCTTTGAAAGAAGTGAGTGTAGCAGAAATGTGACTCTAAAAATAAATGTGCACCATTGGCTTTTAAAACAAATTCCTTTGGAGTTAGGCTAAATGCGCAAGTAAAGATTTTAAACAAGCAAAAGGCTGTTAAAGTTCTAGACAAATGTTTCTTTAAAAGATGTTTTTTTCTTTTTCTTTACAAGTTAGCTCTTCCAGCATATACTATGCAAAATATATAGCAACTTCCCCCGTTCTTACTTTAGATATTTGGATCTCATAGTGTCTTCAGAGCAAGGACCCCCGTTTTCTGTTTATTACTCCACTGTGTTAATTGTCCTCAGTACCAATCTGTTTCATAATTCTGGGCTTCTTATTTTTTACTTGTGAAGGAAATGTATATTGCTTTTGTTAAAATGCATTAATATTTTTTTAAAAATTGGTTGATTTGATTAATTTTTTAATCAATTGGTTGATTAAATGCTAAAATTTAAATACTGTTACTCTAAAAAAGTCCTGTTCCTTAATTCTCAAAACTTAACCTGGTCTAGGGAGCTCTTCTCCCCACAGGTTCATGCCGGGAGCCTGAGCATGCAGCAGCCTGGCTCTGAGCTGGTGGGGCTCTCTTGACTTCCCAGTAAGCCCTGTTACAGTTAGAATGACGCGGAAGTAGTAGCTAGCATCAGTGATGAAAGTGTACTCAGATTTGGACCATAGCCTATTAGACTTCTTTATGTTAGAATTAGTAGTTTTCATTATTTTGTGTGTGCTTCACAAATTATCATGAAGGGACACTTACAAATAGTCCTTTGAGAGGATAGCATAAAACATAAGTCTTTCCTCCATTAAATGTGATTGATGATATATTATTAATTGAACTACATTCTAGATCTGTTGTTTTGTTCTTTCAGTCATTCAAAATTAAAAGTTCTAATTGGAAATCTTGAAATATATAATTTCAAGTAGTCTTTCTTTTTCATCCTTTCCTATCATGATTCATTTTTGGCTGAAAAATCAGGTATTTTAAAAAATTATATCAAATTTGTTCATAAAATGGGTTTTCATTTTCAGATCTTCATATTGCTTGTATATTTGTTACCAAATCTTCTAATATTATTGACACTTGGCATTCTAGTTTTATTTTCTTTCTTTAAAAAAAAAAAAATTTTTTATTGATTTTTAGAGAGGAAGGGAGAGGGAGAGTTAGAAATATCAATGGTGAGAGGGAATCATTGATTGGCTGCCCCTGCACGCCCCACACTGGGAATCAAGCCCGCAACCCAGGCATGTGCTCTGGGAATTGAACCATGACCTCCTGGTTCATGGGTTGAAGCTCAACCACTGAGCCACACCGGCTGAGCTAGTTTTATTTTCTTTCAAAAGTTTTTAAAAAGTGTCAAAATCCAAACTTCTTGATTGGTCTTTGAGATGGGAGTCTGCCATTCTCCCAGGTTGTGTGATTGACTCCTGAATAAAACCTCTTTCCTTTCACACCAAAAAATAAAGAAATGCAAACTTTTTTCAATATACTACAGCTTACTGTTGGTCATTTATTTTACACTCAACTTCAAATACATGCATCTGTGGGTTCGATTATATGCACAAGATTTATAATTTAAATCATCTAAATCATTGCTTCTACTTTGAATTGAGATAAATGTCACATTTTCTGCACTATGAAACTCCATTAACATCTCCATGAAATACAGAAGAAGTGATTTTGTTAAAATTTGGTGGTGACTAATACTATTTAACCCTCTTTAATCATGCCAATAAAATATTTCTTTCTTAATGTCTCTCTCTTTTGTTTTTTTTGTTTTTTACCTGAAAGACAAACTAGAGAAGGAACGGTTTT
Organism: Ia io; assembly: GCA_025583905.1. Classification (NCBI taxonomy): domain Eukaryota; kingdom Metazoa; phylum Chordata; class Mammalia; order Chiroptera; family Vespertilionidae; genus Ia; species Ia io. Next base: position 3,580,895 of record JAJQQW010000014.1, read on the forward strand.
AAGGAGTGGAATAAGAGCTTAACTTTCTATTTGCCTGTTTGTGAAGTGTTTCAGCTAAAATACTATTACAACCGAGTTTGGAGCATGTATGACTTCTTTTTCACCTTAAGGAGAAACAGGAGCACGAAAACTCGTTTGCTATGTTTTTAGCCAAGAAATAAAAACCTGAGAAACTTTTAATTTTGATTTGGTCACGGTTGTGCGGTTTTGTTTCACATCCACCGTGTGTGTCTGCCACGGAATCAGCCCTGCTGTCACTGGCCCGTCCCCTGCCGGCTCTGTCCTGGAGAGGCCTCCTGCTCATGGGGTCACTTAGCTTGCGCTCGGCTCTGGCTGGAGGCTGATGCGCTGCGGCTTGTCTTGGCTCTGCAGTAATCCAAACGCAGTCCCCTGTGAGGCTGGAATTCTGTGTTCAGAGCCTGGTATCTTTTTCAAAAGTTCTGAATAGATTGGAACTTTGTTTTATCTTTGTTTCGTATTTTGGGTTTAAATAGCAACTGTGCGTGCTGGGCGCTTGTGCATAAGATCTGGATGGGTAGCCCGATGTGAGTTACCGGAGACATGAACTTCCGAGGTTTGTTAAAGTCCATGTAATTTTTTTAAATGTCCCAACACCCGGTTTAATGTTTTATAACAATGATACCAGTTCTATGACTAACTTTTCCTTCTCCAGAGGTGGAGAGAGGATTGTCTTCAGGAAGATGTGCCATTCTAATTCATTCTGACAGGACAGCAAACCATAGGAATTAATCCCTTAAGAACCGGCCTCAGGTGGGAATGAGCACACAGACCTGAGCTGACAGCGGTCTAAAGTGGAGGAGCGTGCCCATCCGTGCTGCTCCCTTGGAGCCTGGGCTGCTTTGTCAGCCCGTCGCAGGAAGCCTAGTGGGTAGCCTGGAACCGAGGGTACAGTGGCGAGTCCTCAAGAGCATGGCCCTAAGCCCAGGCAGCCAGGCTTGCCAACAAAATCCTGACATTTTTTGTACATTTCTACCCAGTCTCGACAGTTTTAGTTAACTCCAGCAACAATGCATGCACAGTGCACCATCTTCAGAAACTGAGTGACATCAGAATTTGAAGAGCACGGCTTTTAGGATCATTGGTAACAACTAGGACTTCCTGTGGGTCAGCCATCAGGGCAAAGCGTGCTTTGTTGGACTTTAAGGTCTTCATAAAGTCTGAAGCAGGTACCCCCCAACCGTCCTCCTTCGGCCCCAGGGCTGCCCCGGAGCTCGGGTCTAGGAGCTGCTGGGGGGCCAGGCAGGGGTTCCGAGCACTTAGCGGAAACTGCTTTTAACGGGGCTTTGGACTCTACTTCAGACCCAGCCTACGTGGAAGAACCCCGTGGGGGGTTTCCTTTCGGAGTTGGGTTCTGCTTAAAGAACTTGCCACTTACTGAGCTTTGCACCGGCAAGTGCGTCTTGTGTAGAGTTCTGTGGTCTCACTCCACGCTCGGAGTGAGAGTCCCGATAAGAACTACAAAGGCTAGCGGTAGGTGTGAGCAGTCAAGTGCGAAGGCCCTGGGGACGGGGCTGAGTGCGTTTCTTCAATAGTTCCCTCAAATGTCACCTTGCTTTATTTGAAGGGTCTTAAAAAGTCCCTGTTCTCCACCTGCTGCCTGTAGCCTGTGCGGGAGGGACGGGTGGTTGTAACTTGAACAGCAGTCACTTGGACCGTCCCGGAGCGCGGGCACAGCGCAGAGGCAGGCGCTGTTCCGGGCCGCTCTGGGGCGCCTAGAGCACACACCTCGGACGTCACGGTGCAGGTGTGAGACAAACGTGGCGAGGAGGCCCTGGACACCAGTGGGATGGGGGGTTTTCTAGAATCAGTTGGGACGTGCTCGGATGCTGTGCGCGATTGCTGGTGTTCAGGGCATCCAGAGGGGCCCTTAAGTGACACCAGGCTTCTGCCTCTCGATGTCCAAACTTTGTTTTGTTTCCTGGTGGAAAGGGAGCCCACCTCTTCAGGGAACTTGCTTGTATTAAGTTTTTACCAGACTCGGAATCTTTCCGTTCCAGTGGCCCTGCTCCTGGTTTTTTATTTTATTTTCTGAAGTAATACAGGCATTTGGTGACCAATTAATGCTTGTAAACAAACGTGCCGTTCCACCATGACTGCGGGCGCCTCGTTCTCTGAGCGCTAATGTCACGGAGTTTTGCAGGCGCCTGTAGGAGAGGAGGGCCAGGAAGATGGGGTTCGAGAGGCGGGAGCTGTGGGTGGACACAGGCGCCTGTAGGAGAGGAGGACCAGGAAGGTGGGGCGCCAGAGGCGGGAGCTGTGGGTGGACACCAGCCTCTGGCTGCGGTGAGGAGCGCGCTGGTCCTGGGGCAGCCGGCCTGCTCGCTCCTGTTTGTCCGTCGGCTGGGAGCACTGGCCACACAAAGACGTGGCTGTTCGCTCTGACACTCGGGTGCCTCCAGCCCCGGGTGTCCTTGGAGACTGTCCACTGGCGTTGACGGAAGGACAGGAGGCTCGGATCGGTTGTTCGCCTGCTGCCAGGCCCAGCACGTGCCGTTCACCTTGACCCCAAGCTCCCGTTTCACCGAGGCGAGGCGAGGCGAGGTGCCAGCTCAGGGAGTCACCTGTTCTGTCCCCTTCCTTCTCTGCAGTGAGAAACACGCACGCCCTGGTCCGCAGCTCAGGAGGAAACGGGTGTCTGGTTTTTCTGTGTTGTTTCTTTGTGGCTTCTGGTTTCCCACCACAAGTTTCAGCCTTGGGATGGTATTGAGGGCCCAGCTCGGGTTTTAGTAGGCGTCTCGGCCCAGTAGATCCTGGATCCTGGTGGGAGCCCGAGCCAGGGCCCGCGCCCCGCCTCCCAGCAGCGTCGCCTGGCTCGGGTGTGGAGCGTGCTGTCCTCGCGTGTCCGAGCTTTTATGATGGAACCAGGGATGAGAGTTCTGAAGCACGGTGCTTAGCGCAGGCCGGGCAGTGCTTCATATCAGCTACCTTGTCAATAAAAGACCACTTTTGTCAACATGGGTTGTCATGTTTCTTTGATGTAATTGTGACTTAGTTTAAGAAAAGTTATTTCGTTGAGAAATGTTGAAATGGTATGCTTACGAGATTTATCACTTAGCTAATGGAGAGCAGAATAGAGTGTTTGGAGCTGACACTTGGAAGGTTGTCTTTTGTAAATGAAGTCTCTGCACTCCTGTTCAGAGTACAATTGACGCATCCGCTCTATTAAAACGACCATCTGAGAACCTGCATTGGTGCAAAAATTCTGAAATGTCATGAAATTGCCGAACTGTTATTCCCGCAAAGGGGTTTCTCTAATCCTCGGATCATGTCTGTGGATTAATGTTGTCTGTAGCATATTAATTATTGTGTCTGAATGAATCACCAGAAAGCGTGGGGACATGTGGCCTCGTGCCGATCTTAGACCGTGGGACCGTGAAAGCCACCAGGAAGGTGGCTCAGGAGCAGGGAGAGGAAACACCTGTGGTCACATGCACATTCTCGGGCTTATGGTTACACCCTGGCCGTTGGCTGGCAATGAACATGACCTTGGGCTGTGCTGCAGCAGGCTCGCCCTTTTAACCTGGCCTTGTGAGCAGCTTGTGAGAGGAGGCTCTGCAAGGGCCAAGTGGCAGGGAAGCTTTTTAAACAGCGATCTGGGGGACGATGGTTTATTGAACAGATGAGTATCTATTCCCCGGCAACAGATACGCCCGAGCTGGAAACGGGAGCCGCCAGGGCAGCCTGGAGGAGGCGGTTCTGCTGTTGCAGGCGTGACAGGGCAGCGACCTTGAGAACTGTGACCCTGTTGTCCTCCGTTAAGACTGCAGATCAGCTCAGATAGGCCGTCCGGTTCGGGCTGAGGGAGAGCTGATGGGAGGCAGCACCGCTGGGAAGGGCCGCAGCCGGAGAGCTGCACTGCGTATGGGCCGCAGTCCCCCTGCCCAAGTGCAGTTCCTCTCCTGTGCAGGGGCACCCATAAGCGGAGGAGCACCTATAAGCAGAGGGGCACCCATAAGCGGAGGAGCACCTATAAGCAGAGGGGCACCCATAAGCGGAGGAGCACCCATAAGTGGACGGGCACCTATAAGCAGAGGGGCACCCATAAGCGGAGGAGCACCTATAAGCAGAGGGGCACCCATAAGCGGAGGAGCACCCATAAGCAGAGGGGCACCCATAAGCGGAGGAGCACCTATAAGCAGAGGGGCACCCATAAGCGGAGGAGCACCTATAAGCAGAGGGGCACCCATAAGCGGAAGGGCACCTATAAGCGGAGGGGCACCCATAAGTGGAGGGGCACCTATAAGTAGAGGGCACCCGGGAGCGGAGGGGCTCCCAGGAAGCTAAGAGCACTCCCAGGCTGCGGCCCACGCCTGTCCTTACACGGGAGTGAGTCATCGGAACTGGCTCGCCGGCTGGCAGCTGCTGTTCACTCGTTGCTTGCCAGGCCCTGGCCTTCCTGACAGGTGTTTGAAAACTCACCTGACTCAAGTGAACACTGGGGAGTGAGGGGACGGGCGGGCAATGGTTAGCACACTGCCTCCTTTGCCAGTCAGCTTGGCGCTGGGTGAGTCCTCTTCAGGGTCCCCTTCTCCTGCCCCCGTGTGGTTTGCGTGGGCTTCGTGGCAGAGGGCGTGCCCTGGCATGGGGATACCTGTGGAACTCGGCAGAGCAGGAGGGCGGCCTGAGTGCGGGCCCTCACTGCTGTCCCAGCCCCGCTCAGGTTCCCTGGCCCCGGCCGCCACGCCTGGCGCCGCCCTCGATGTGCGCACACCTTCGGAGGGGGCTGTGCCCGCCTCCTGGGTGTCTCTGGTTGGGACTAAATGCACCCGTGGCAGCCCTGCGTTCTCACGGGGAGAATCCCAACCCCCATGTTACGTTTTAGTGTGTGTGTGTGTGTGTGTGTGTGTGTGTGTGTGTGTGTGTGTGTGTGTGTGTGTTATAAGACAAGCTAGTGGTTTCCCCCACCCCCGGTTAGCCGCAGAGCCTTTTAAATGCAGTGTATTTTTCTGACACCCTCCTTTTACATTTCTCTCTCGGAACTGAAGCGTGCTTATGAATAAAGTATTAGTATACTCTCAGTGACCTGATTATATTCCCAAATCAGCCTTTCATAGGCTTTATTAATAAGGAATGTACTCTTAGAACTTCGGAAATATTGAATAATTGGTGATACATACTATATGTAATAAAATCTCTTGGAACTAGCGTGGTCTAAATTTGGAATTTGAAAAAAGGGGTAGGTGTGCATACAGTCACAAACAGGCCGAGGGCTTACTGCTGATAACGCTGAGAAGAATGGGAACCGGGTTTAAGGTTAACATTCAGGCTGCGCCCGTTCGGAAGTCAGGGATGAGATGCACGCGTGGGCTGGTGCCCCACATCAGAAGCACATGCAGGAGCAAGGCATGGCTTCTGATGTGGGACCTGGTGTAGGGCTCACGGGGGAGGCGCTGAGAACAGCATTGCAGTGGGAGATGGGGGAGAAACGATGATTTTAGGGAATAATTAGCATGTTCTGGGCCTGGGAGGAGCGGAAGGTACACTCGGTCGTACTGGGAAGAAGGGATCCACTTGAGGGCCCTGAGCACCACAGGGACAACGTGGATTGTGAGTGCTGGGTGAGAGGTGATGGAGGCGTGGCAGCCAGGGGACTCCCCGAGTCTTGGGAGCCGGCCGGAGGGGATGGAGAGAGCCGACCGGGAACCCAAGTGCTCCCGGAGGAGAGGAAGGGGCACAGCCAAGCAAGGGCGGGAGGACCAGTGCTCCCGTCGGGGTTGAGAGAGTGGCAGGCTGAGGAGTCCGATCAGGAAGGACTCGGGATGTGCGGACACTCCCTTGCTGAGAATCAGTGACCCGAGCAGTGCTTTGTGGAGACGGTGAGAGGCATGTGGAAGGTTCTGGAGGGTGGGAGGAGGACAGACACAGGGCCGCAGTGAGGAGAAGCGGGTGAGCTGGGTAACGCTGTTGGAAGAAGCTCAGGGAGGTAGAATCAATATGATGCTAACGGAACCCCCACGTGGTGCTAACAATTTGAATATTTGATGGCTTGGGAGAAAATACTTAGTGAACACTTCTTTTAATTGAGATGTAGTCGACAAAAACTAAGCGTAAGGTGCACAATGTGTTGATCTGAGTTAGTCACTTAATGAGCATCGATTAGAACGGGAGCCACGCGGTCGTGGGGGGAGAGCAAGGCCCAGTCTCTGCCCACACGGAGCTTGTGTTGAGCGGAGTAATTACCTCACAAGTGCCTGGAGCCCGAGGGGGAGAGCGAGGAAGGGGATGAAGAAGAGGGCGGTGCTTCAGAGCTGCCTGCGCGTGAGACCGGGCAGAGGGACGGGGAGCCCCTCACCGCTGGGGGACAGCACCCAGCAGCAGGGCAGCCCTGGGTGCCGGGACCAACAGGACAACTGCCTGGCCGGGCAGAGTGTGGGGACGGAGGCAGGGTGACGGCGTGGAGCAGTTAGTGTCCTGAAGGCCACGATGGACGGTTCCCTTTTAGTCCAGGTGTGAGGGAGCCCCCGGGAGCGCCAGGATGCATGTTTTAAAGAGATGCTTGTAAGCCCGGCCGGCGTGGCTCCGTGGTTGAGAGCATCGACCTATGAACCAAGGGGCCACAGTTCCATTCCCGGGCAGGCACAGGCCCGGGTTGTGGACTCCATTCCTGGTGTGGTACATGCAGGAGGCAGCCGATCCATGATTCTCTCTCATCATTGAGGTTTCTATCTCCCTCTTCCTTCCTCTCTGAAATAAACAAAAATATATTGTAAAAAATAGAAATAAAAAGCTGTCTGCGGCAGCGGAATCGAACAGAGGAACACAGCCACGCGCCACCTCACCAGGGAAATGTGCCGTCGGGTGATCTCGTTGTGCCAGTCACTGCGCACACCTAGCCGGCAGGCCGTCCGCCCCCAGGCTCTGGGACACCCCCTGGGCCGCAGCCCCTCTGACCCACTCGTCGTGATGCGAGCGTGAGGTAGCCAGAGGCTGTCGCAGGCCCCCAGGGGGAGAGGGGCGCAGTCCGAGGGGGTGAGAAGTGGGCGCTGACCACCCTGGAGGTGGAGCCTGTCTGTCGGTGAGGCAGAGGTGGGCTGTGAGGGTCGGAGTCCAGGGACGCCTCCAGGTCTGCGGGTGGGTGTGTCCGTTAGAGAGAGCTCGTTCTGCCTCTGGTGGAGGCAGACCCTCTCGCTCAGCCGTCGGAGGGACCCGCCTCCCCGCTCCTCGCCGAGGGCTCACGTGCAGCCAGGGCAGCAGCCTGGGCCACTTGGCGTTCGGCCTGC